>JASFDA010000231.1:0-21154 GCA_036936965.1 Cystoderma amianthinum
GCGCAAGTATCGTTGTAGCTTGCGGTGAGGCAGCTCTGCGCAGATGAACAAAATGACCCAGAAGATAAGACTAGAAAACCATACCCCATTCAGTGCCTTCTGGCCAAGGTAGTTCTCGAATCTACAAGAGAGGTAAGTACATCATTGTTACCTAGCATCCCAAATATAAAATACCTGTTGAATGGGCTAGACCAGTACGAGGTCAGCATTATTTACAACCCACTTTAAATTGAGGACCTACTGCTGGTATGTTCGATTTTAAGCTTTCCCAGATAGGTTTCGGAGCACGATGGGCTCTCCTTCTCTCCTTATTATCCTCCTCGTCATGGTACTCCTCAATATAGGGAAATAAAACGCCTTCAAGAGGAAGATCAGGTGCGTAGTCGCCTACTGAGATGTGTGCATTTGGAATGGGTGCATCGACCGGCGCCTCATCTGTATAATGCCAATTGCCTCCAGGGACATTATCGCGCTCGAAAATATACGCGTCAAATCCCGCTTCGGTAAGTTCTCTGTACGCAATAAGGCCGCTAGTGGAAATTGGGCATCAGCCTCTTCCAAAAGCATAGGAGAACGACAAACCCAACGCCTGCACCAATAATGGCCACCTTGCGCATAGGCCACTTGAATTGATATGTATCTTGCTCGAATTCATTATGGCTGAAAGGAAACCCAGATGTGAAGGGAACTTGAGCAACCCCGCACGCAAAAGCGGGGAGAGTAATGAGAAGAAGTATAGGAAACATCTTGGAGAGGCAGTTCTAAAAAAGCTTCTCAACTAATGCATAGACACTAAAATATATAGGGATTTACGTCATGTGTGCGAGTTTGCGCTGTTAAAGCGACAAATCTAGGCAGCCACTAAATCATTGACATTTGATGGATTTGCCGTATTTAATTGGTGTTTGTCAATGGTCAGAAGCTGATCCGAGTTGTAAGTATGTACATCGCGGAGAACGAATTTGTATGCGGCAAAGCCACATGGCAAGCTGGCCCCCTGCTGTTTTTGTGCTAAATTCTCACGGCGACAGGCTGTGCATTTGCGAATCACGTGAATATTGCATTTTCGACATCAGCTGTACAAAGGGAGCAAGCTCCCCAACAAACAAAATTGACCAAAAAAAAATTTTAGTGAGGTTTCTGGAAACCATCGGAATCGATAGATACCCAAGGAGCCCCCCGACCAATCTCTAGCCCACGGCTGCCCACCCCATCGAGCCGTTCCCTGTTAAATTACCATTTAAGGAATACATACCTCCAAATATTGGCCGGACCCTTAAAAAAGTCGATAAAATCATGAAAATTTACGCAATCGCTTTCTTTCTGAAGAATTCAAAGTTTAATGGACTTTTCACAAGCCTCTTGCCTTGAAAAAATTCCTCAATTTCACTGTTCCAGCCATAAGAATTAGCCGAAATGGCTTCTCATATCAAAGAAACCAGCCGTGAATGTATCTCCCACCACCAATAAATCCAATTGAAATAGTTTATTCAGTATTAGATACTCCCAAAACCAACACCTTACCCCCTTCAGTACTGGGTTAAATACCGATATTGTCAAGTTCGGAAGAAACAAGCGGCACTTGCGGCAGCGTGCCCTGTTGATGTGGTTCATTAATCGTTCCGGGCGGCTCACCGGGTTCTGCTGTCCGGAAAGCCCACCGTGTCAATTTTCCCAGCGCGCTGATGCACCTAGGTCAAAAATTTGGCCGATCCAAACGGCTCGTGCGAAAACCTCGGAGATAAACTTTTTGACGTATTTCGTCGAGCTGATAAAGATTCGGAAGTCAGATGCCAAAATTTTGAGTGCTTGTTGAGATATCAAAGTTGTTGGCTTTGTCTGTCCGCGACTGTAGTGAAAAAAAGGTCCATTGACCCGTTTTTTATCATATTTATGACAACAAGGCTCAGTTGACGGATTCAGGAGAAAACATAAAGTTGAGTTTTGTGTTTTGGTCGCCGTCGCAGACTGAAGTTTATCAGTCTTGAATTTTACAAAGTAGACTTCACGTTAGCCGAATTTGGGATTTAGTTTGACCCTGGCAGGCACCTTGTGTATAAGTACCACTTTAGTTGAAGATTTCATACGGTATATTGGATTGAACCTCTGAATCGCTATTGACGGACATCTTGAACACGAATTTAAGCACACAGCGTTGAGGTGACGAACATAAAGGGCCAGACAGCTATCCACAAGAACCACTCTTCAAAAGAAACAAGAAACAAGATACTTGGAGAATACTACCAGTCGTCCCAAAAGGCAACTTCCTCCAGAGTCGAGCGGTTCCACTGGGCCTCCTTAAAGTCTAGTGCGCCAACGTGAATAGATTCCGGTCCCACACCGACAGAGTTTAGATCGACGAGACCAAGGCTGAGATCACTAAAGAACGCGTTGATCCAAATCGTCCTTATCTGACCGTCACTAGAAGAAAAGAAGTATTTAGTTAGCCCTGACACTTTAAGAAACGGGTAAGAAAATAAACTCACTCCAAAGGGAGGCCGTCGATCTGTTCAGGCATTATTAGTACGGATCGAACCAGAAGTGAAAGAAAAAGTACCTGTTTACCACCATACTTTGACGCAGAGGCGTTAATCCATGCTTGGAAATAAGTGAGGAGCTCTGGACCGTAATCGTCAGCCCCACAAAGTCCAAATAAATAGATAAACTCATGTACCTTGCGCGCGTTCTGGACCCAAATACTGTAAATACTTCGTATACCCTCCTCTTTCCCTCAAAACTTGCTCGTAGTGCCTCCACATCTCATCATGGGCGGGTAGCTTGGCTTTACCGCTCCACACTTTCGCGACAGTTAGAGAAAGAAATTCCCCATATGTAAATGTCTGGATGCCGCTGTTGACTAGGGTTACATATTGACAATCAGTACACACTACCAATAACGAAACACAACATGCGCACTATTTATGAACGCGAGCGTCGGATCGTCCAGGTAAAACAAATCCAGGAACAGGGACCGGACATGTGAACCGTCTGTGACCAGGGGTTGTACAGCACCTCTTGGAACTTGGTCCTTCGCGCCGAGAGATGCATTATGGAACTGAGGCAAAAACGGGTAGGAGAACCGGAAACCTGTGCTAAATATAATATGGTCAATTCCAGTGATAACCTTGCGTAATATTTATTAGGGCAATGATATTAAGAGAAATACAATGGTATATTTTACCGTGCCATTCGCAAGTTCGATAAGGCTTTCGTTGAAGTGCTTCCCTAAGGTATGAAATTGTTTGATTTCTCCTACAAGTGTGGCGTTGCGGGGAAGCCGACGGAGAGACCAGCTGAGAGGGAAGTGCGAGGTGTTGGCTATATCAAGCATTATCAATCTACTATTCATTATGCACAGCGCCATGGCGTGGCTCACCTTTATCTGGCTGAAATGAAAAATAAATATGAAATGAAATAGACAACCGGGAGTGGGAAATATTACCCTAAATGATTGATAAATCTGACTCGCGTATTGACTCAGGTCTCGAGAGATCTCAGAGCCGCTGACCTACAGGTGAACATAAAATTGAGCGAGATGAGATATTCATTCATGCGGAACAATGTGACGCACTGAAGCGCCAACGATGAGAATCTTCTTATTTTGATACTTCTCCGGCCTCCTATACTCCCTAGAATGCGAAATATGATCTGGGAACTTCGCGGCCACATTATCGAGGCCTATAATAGCAGGCATGCTAGGTGCGTAAAATCGACCCGTGGCGACCACAACAGCGTCGAAATCCTACAAATGTACTATGTATAACTCGAGCAAACACGGAAAGAAAAACTCTCACCTCCTGTGTCCAGGTCGCCCTCATAACGTCCGCATCTGTTTTTACCAACTGTTTCAGTGTAAGAGTCCAACCAGCTTCAGCACCACTGGCAATGTAGCGTTTCTCTACACGCTCGACACGGGTATTGTAGAATACATGTGGGTTGTTGTCGTTGGTGTTTATGCCGTGCCAGGACGCGAATGACCTGAGATAACGCATCAATTTGACATGAGGGAGCCCTATAAAAAATAAGCATGCGAGTGAGGAAGAGGGAATAATCGCCATACCCCATTCAGTGCCGGGTGGCCAGGCCCATTCTCGAATCTGGTAAAAGTTGGTAAATTTTGAACTCGAGTCATAATCAGGGACACTTACTCGTTGAGAAGGCTAACATGTAGGTGTTACACATAGTGAGGGGGTTGAATACGTGGGAATGAGGACTCACAGCTGGAGAATTAGATGATAGAGATGCCCAAATCGGTTTGGGGCCGCGATGGTCTTTCCTCATCTCCTCGAGCCGTTGAGAGCCATTGTGGTATGCATATTCGGTAGTATATGGGAAGGTGGCGCCATTGGGAGGCAGGTCGGGGATAAAATCTGCAGTTTCAGCGGGTGCATCAGGAACGGGTGCTGGGAGCGGCACTTCGTCCGTATAGTACCAATTTCCACCCGGCTTATCATCCCGTTCGTACATATACACATTAAAGCCTGCCTCGGCGAGTTCTCGATACGCTACAAGACCACTGGCAATTTTCGTTGGGTGACGCGAAAACGCAAGGCATTTTGCTACTAACCTAGGACCCGCGCCGATAAGCGCTACCTTCTTTATCGGCCATTTAAACGTATATGAGGAGTCTTCGTCGGGTGCTACATGGTAGTTTGAGTAGAAATTGGAGTTTAGTGGAAACTGTGTCGCTGCATGGGCAGAGGCTCCGGCTAGTAGAAGAGCGAGTGCAAGATGCATTCGTTTTCTTCGTGTGCTTATGCGCCATGGATGATGTATGTTTTTATAAAGGAATACTTAAACTATTGATTGATAAGGCCCATGATATCGTACCAACGGGAAAAATGTAAAGGTAATCATTTTGATGAAATGGTGAGTTAATTTCGGACATGTTCACTTGCAAATTGGTCGTGATGAAGAATGAGCATGTGTCGTTGAACGAGACTGGCCGCATGTTGCATAAAATGATATCGGCAATCATACCTATGTATGGCGCGTAACGCGCGTTGAAATCTTGATTCCGTTGGTCAAAAGTGTCACAGGGTATGCTTCACATAATACATATAAATAGATTAATATTCGTAATTTCATCAAATCCATGACTGTCAGATCCGTCTCTCGGTTTTCGTGCCCCAACGACAGCGGGATTTTCTAGGCCACTTCTTGATTCTGGACGGCCAGAGAAACAGAGATGGTACCTGGTCAAGACATTACGATCTTACCGTTTGTTTCAATAACATGTAACCCACTGGCCCTTGAGTCTTAGCTCGCAGCCCGGATACGAAACCCATAACAGTCTACCACTTTTATGTACGCCCTACGATGTCAGCAAGGAAATCAAGAATAGGGTTTTTTAGGTGTAGGGGCATTACTATGAACCAGTATGATTTTTTATTTCACAGTTCTTCGTGAATAGCGGAGTTTGTATTGAAGGTGTACAGGTGAATCGAAGTGGGCTTGAAACTTGCTGCGTAATAAGCTGTAAAAAGGTCAAGAAACCTATGCAAATTGCCATACAGAACATTGAGTCAGGCTGCTGCCAGACGGATCATAGCAGTGCAACGCATCCATTTTTGACCTGTGCATCAGCCTCGTTTCAGCGCTTACTATGTACAGGTACTTCTTCATCAGTGGGCTCTTTCAATTCTGTTAACTTTTCCGTAGGTACCACATTTTTGATCGCTTCTCCAGTTGATGTGAACAATATTCATGCACAAATCCCTGGGGCAAAGTCTGAAGGTCGGGGAGGCTTCACTGTTTCATCCGACATGCAGGACAGTATTGCTTTTGTTTTCGGTGGAAATTCATTTTCCATTGATCCTATGGCGGGTGGTTCTTGGTAATAACGTTTGTGTATCTACTATCAGTTCCTCGGGGATTACAGACAATACTACATACACTGTATGTCGTGTATATAACTTGGAGGATGTGGAGGAATGCTCATCACTTTTTTTTGTGAAGCTTGGGGACACATTCATGCACAATGTTTATATATCTATGAACTTTCGAGACATTGCGGTGTCCTTGGTCCCGGTCAAACTTAATTCATTGCCATTCTAATTTCTTCTTTTACGCACTTTCGTTACCTGCTTTCTAAATCTTTATTATTGAATATGGGGGTGCAGCTTTTGTAGTGATATCTGAGCCATACTTAGTTGTGAATTTGTAGTAAGATGACAATCGACTAGTGTTACTATCATTCATTAAATATACACGTAGCAAAGATAGCCTCCGGTGGTGCTAAGTACGTCCTGAATTCTGACCTCCCCAAACAATCCATTGGATGGGAGGTAAGCGGCCACCTGTCGTAATTCGTGAACGGTTAGAACAATAATTAAAATGGCAGCGTTGAGATCGACAGACATTGAGCTCTGGTGGTGCCCCGACAGGGTATTTGTGATACTCTTCCCAACCTTTTGGTGAGATAGAGCCACCACTGAAAGCATGCTTGTTCTTAGTATGCATACTTTGCCACTCAGACCAGATCTTATCTACTGTCTATGGCGAAAAGTATTAGGCGGGTCAACTGTATGGTACCGAGCGAGGTACTTACGGCATGGTGTAACCAAAATATTGGATCTGAATAGACCATGAAAACCAATGGAATGAATAAATAGCTTCCTGCCTACCGTTAGGAGTGTAGCCCGCTTCTGACTTAGTACAGTTCGCGGGGACGTTTGCTGTGCAGAGGCCAGCAAAATCACTGAAAGCTTGATATGTCATAATTAAAGTTGATATGTAGCAGGCGAAACTTACGCCCCAACCATGTTATGGATACCCATATGGGGTCCCTGAGCACATCGAATATCATTTTTAGAATATGGGGCAAGAGGGAAAGAAGGGCCCACCTGAGCTCCCTCGATCTCTATCTGGAGACCTCGGTAGTCTCCGACATAGCTTCTGGTCAACCTTGCGTATTCACTGGCAGTGAATGTTTCATTTGCTAGCTTGTCGGGATTCAGATGTGTGAGCTTTCTATCCAACTCTGCCCATGGCTTTAGGGTATAATTACGACGCAAGGTGTGCGGATAGGGATACGCTATCTCAAATCCCGCAAATGAGCCGTCTTGAACCTCCATGTCAGCGGTAGGATTGCCCCAGCCACCTAGGCCACTATCAGGGTCAGTGTCCTTGAAGAACGAAGAATTGTAGAAGTCAGCAGCATCTATGAAACAAGATTTCAGATTGGTCCTAGTCATAGTTGTCGAAGAAACTACCTTTCGTCCAATCCCACCATGGCATCGCGCCTTTGTAACCACAGTGGTCCTTCATACTAGTCTCCATGGCGTGTACGAAGTTCCGGTGCCAAGGGAGGAAATATCCCGTCAGGTGGACCTAGCGTAGAGTCAATATGAAATGGCTATGGGCGCCCACTCCACCATACTTACAACAGGCAGGAGGTCGAAATGGGTGTAGACGAAATCTGAAGACCAAAAGTATAAACCATACACCCGCGGAAAGGAACAAGTAATCATACACACCATCATAATAGGAGGACTTGGGATCGATGGGTGGATTGCCCATGGGATTTTCCGTCGCGATTACAGAGCCGTTGTGAGGCATATTGGCTAGGCACTGACGGCAGTTTGAGTATGCGAAAAAAACCTTGCAAAGGGAACACTGGCTTTGATGGCGCCGATCCAATCCATGCGCTCGGCCGTGGACAAGGTACTCCATTCCCTCCTTTCGGCGAGATTTGGGCAGGCAATACTAGGCCTAACGAGTTCGAATTTGGAGATAGGCGGCGTAGGGGGAGCAAAGAAAGGCACCATAGACGCAGCAGTAAGAAAGAGATTTCTGAGTGACGACCACATTTTGGAGAGTCGAGGGAATTATTCATCAAGTCCAGAGCTGTCCCACATATATGTGAGCATGTGCGCGGTCGTCTTTCCCTTACCGGCCGGAAAACTTATCTACGGCCAAGAGCCGAGGAGGTGACCCGGGGCGAGTTGCTTCCAGCTAAGTAGCACATTTTATCCCGCGTATACTTACACGTTGAAGCCAAACAGGCAAGTGCTTAAAACGGCTAGGCTCTAATCGGACTGTTAATGGGATTGTAACGTTTGTTACAATGCGATCAGCGTTACAATGCCCAAATAAAATTTCCGACATTTTTTACGCAAATGTCCAAGCCGTCAGGGTCGTCACCCCCCACTGTTTGGCGCTGCCGGGATCTCACTCTATAAGTGCGTAAGGGGTGTTATGTGCTAACGATTTGAATTTGGCTGTTGTTAGGTCAAGATTGGGTTACGGGCTTATGGGAGTCTGTTGAAATCGAGAAATGTTTTGGTTAAAGGTCGGGGCCGCGTTTCATTAATTTTACTTGATATTTACGATAGCCACGTAATAAGGGTGCTAATGCCGTTCCTCCCGCACCGAAATAAGTTATTAATCTGTACTAAGTACGTTGGGGCAACTTTCTTCCCTGATAACGTTACATCAAACCTTTCGTTGATCATAATGTTTTCGGGAGAGAAAATAGTGCAGATTTATTGTGTTGCCTTTCAGGCTTGAGGAAAAATCCCCATCACTCACCTCTGGAAGTCGAATCATGTATATGCCACATGACGCTCCTTATACGCTGACTGGGCTCTTCACGTTAATTCTCTGGTTTCTCATTTCAATCCTGAGGCGCCAGAAGCGGTATGGGTCGGCGTCGGATGTAAGCGTTCACTGTACAATTGGTTTCAGAAATCTCATTGGTTGGTACGGTTCATCCAGCTCAGGCACATTCCAACCATTGGCCCATCTTTACCCATCCTGTCCTACCTTGGTGCGGTGCGGTCACTGTTCGACAGCGCAGGCATGGTGCAGGAAGGATATACCAAGGTATGTTATCCCATGCAGTAAAATTTGAGTGCGAATTTTATGGAAAAATGACTCTGGACAGTACAAGCAAGGTCTCTTCAAAATAGCTGACTTCGGATCATGGACAGTCATCACGAGCAGTCCTTGTCACATCGAGGACATTCGAAAAGCGCCTGAAGATGTTCTTGCATTTGAGCCAGCGATAGACGAAGTTCGTTTTACCCACTATCATGAAATATAAGAATACTCATCCCGTAATGAATAGGCGTTGCATACTTTGGGGCCTAAAATCAGGAGGAGCCACTTCCATGTCCCAATTGTGCAAACCCAATTAACACGGGAGCTAAATGACTCCTTCCACGACATCCACGACGAAATCGTAACGGCTTTTAATGATATCATAGCCCATGATACGAAAGGTGGGCTTCTTCCATCTTGCCTATCTTGTGGTCTCGCTAAGCGTTCCCAGATTGGTTGAACATCTCGGCAATGAATACAACTTTGCAAATTGTTTGCCGGACTGCACACCGTGTTTTTGTCGGGCTTCCTTTATGTAAGTATTTTTTTAATTTCCTGTTTTCTTTCTGACGTATCCTTTACTACAGGTCGAGATCAGGAATATATATCTCTGACAATGAATTTTGCACTTGATGTTAGCAAAGCGGCGGGGGTCATCAGGCTCTTCCCACCGTGGTTAAGAGGGTCTGTTTCACCCCTTGTTTAACAATGGATTTCTGCTCACAGTAATTGCAGTGTTGTTGGCCGCCCATTCGCAAATGTTCCTCTGGCGCTCGAACAAATCATGACACATCTCAGACCACTTTTCAAGGAACGCCAACAAAACATGGCTCGCTTCGGCGGGAACTACCCAGGAAAACCAGTAAGGACCTGTTGGTGTTTTGCCTGATAAGGCCTGATTTTAATCCTTGAAGCAAGACTTACTATCGTGGTTCATCGACGAGGTCGACGGTGATTCGGAAGAAGACAAGTTGAGGCACATTGCATTTCACATCCTGACGGTGAATTTCGGTGCAGTATACACGACAACAATGGTTTGTTGTACTCCATCTTTGTCGTTTGTCTGTTCTTGTCTTGATAAAATGACCGTCAGACCTTCACTCAAGCACTTTATCACCTCGCCGCCCACCCTGAATTCATCGAACCCCTACGAGAGGAGATTGAGGACATAATCTCGCAGGAGGGATGGACAAAATCTTCTTTAGGTCAAATGCGTAAGCTCGATAGCTTTTTCAGAGAATCACAACGAATCAGCGGTCTTGCTGCGAGTACGTCAAAGCAAGCTTAACCATTGATCATAGCGGTACTGAAAATATTTTTAAAACCCTACAGCCTCAACCTATCGTCGTGTTCTGAAACCATTTACTTTTTCTGATGGTACACGCGTTTGCCCTGGAACAACTATGGCAATCGCTGCTCACTTCACTCACCTGGATGATGCGATATATCACGAGGCGGAGACATTCAAGCCATTCAGGTTTTCGGACATGGACGAAGAGCACGGTCATTTTGTAACGCCGTCAATCAACTATCTTGCTTTTGGTGTCGGTCGACATCTATGGTAAGCCCATCGTCGCTTTTCGTCTTTTCTTGCTTAATATTTGAGTGCTGGATTTAGTCCTGGTCGTTTCTTCACAGCAGTCGTCATAAAAGCTATGATGTGTCACTTGATTCTCAACTACGATGTAATGCTAGAGAAGGAGGGTGAACGTCCTTCCAACTCTTGGTTCTTAATGGACAATGTCCCAAACGAGACCGCAGGCGTCCTTCTGCGGAAGCGCTGTGCTCCTATCTAAACATTATACATATACTCATTCATCTCAATCCGAAGTTGTGATAGTGCGAAAATTTTCAACAGCCCCGTGATACTCCTGTTCTGTGACTCTTGCACTTAATACTGGAATCATACTTCGATTGGTAAAATGTTGAACATCAATGTCGGCGGGTAACGGTCATATTCTGGTTTGTAAATAAACAAGAACTTAAGAACCCCTTATTCGGACAGACCCATCCTTCGGTCAAATGAAGCGGCACTTTTCTCAGTTTTGAAGTATGACCCTGGAGGGCTTTAGAATTTTCTTTTTTGAGCCGATTAATATTACAAAACGACCTGCCAAATCGCACCCGATACGTATTATAATTCTTTTTTCCCCTTGGGGCTTGGCTAAGCCGGTATCACAAGTCCGAAAGTCCCTCAGTCTCCACTCTGCTACGACAACTAGTACGCCCGGGCCAGCTGCAGAATACCCAGTCGAGGTCAAGAAACGATAAGACATTGGGGAGGGACGTCCCCTTCCTGGCCCTTTTGCAGAATCCGATTAATGGCTGACAGCGGGCTCGACCACCTGGGAAGTTTTCCTTGCCCTTTGTGCAGGTAATTGATGTACGTAACTTACTTTTTGATCCAAGACTTACTGAGAATGTATCGTAATTTGGATCGATTTCTGCAACTGGCTAGACTCATGACCATCAGGCTATGGTCTCAGAGTTATAAGGTTGGCTTATTCGGTCCTGGTCTTCATCCCCCGTTTATTGAGCACAGGCCTTCCTCCAACTGCTGTAATGTGGGCGTCATTCAAGAATTTTCTTCTTACCACTGCGGCAATGGTGCCGTTCTTTGGACCGCCTGTCCCTCCGACGACCAGCTTTCGACTGGGAACGAAAGGGGCCTGTTTGGACCCTACATACCGACGCGAATGGAGAACCATGTCCAAGGTCGAGCGCACCGAGTGGATTAGCGCGATCCAGGTAACACAATTTTGTTTCTACCTTGGTTGCTCGTGTTGAATGACCTAGTGCATAGCCAATATGCCTCATAACACCTCCGTTGTTGAGACACAATATCTTCCAGATAATCCACCCATCGATCCCAATTCATCCTATTATGACGGTACGGAACATCTGCCTTCTCTTTAGGGGTATACTAACTTCGCTCCTGGTGTTTAGACTATGTCTACACACATATGGACCTCGTCGCTAATGTAAGTGTGATGGACCTCTGACCTTCATCTGACTCCGAGCGTACCAGATCCATCTAACGGGATATTTCTTCCCTTGGCATCGGAATTTCATTCATGTCATAGAGACTGCTATGCAAAACCATTGTGGCTACAAAGGCGCAATGCCATGGTGGGATTGGACAAAAGGTACGTTCTTTGTTTTTCTACAACAACCGTCCCCAAGCGAATTTAACATGGTCACTTACAGATTCTGCTGACTTGTACAATTCTCAGTTCTTCAAGGACACTGACCCCATCAGTGGCCTAGGCGGTTGGGGCAATCCTGCTGCCGACATGGAGGTTCAAGATGGCGCCCTTGCGGGATTCAAAGTTACGTATCCCTATCAGCACACCTTGCGTCGTAACTACACTCTACAGCCATGGCTCCGCGGCGGCCGTTTTTATGAAGCTAGCGACAAGATGGCCAATCAATCGTTTACTGCCAGTGAATATGACAGGTTGGTCAACACTTACGTTGGGGATTATCCAGGTTTTCAGACAGATGTAGAAGATTGGAAAGCATGTCCTTCTCTTCTCTTGCTTCGTGGATTCTGACTCAATTTTCAGGGAATTCATTTTGGTATTCATGATGTTGTTGGCGGGCAAGTCCCTTGTATATGTTTGGTTACCTTTATAAATGACCAAGCCTCTAGCGACCTTGCAGCATACTGCACCGCAGGCGCCCCTTCGACCTGCCATGATATATGGCGGGCTTACACCCCTAACGGTGAGTATCCTCACATAATGAAACTAGTCTCGTACTTATTACCTACGTTACTCAGATCCTGTATTTTGGTTACACCATGCCGTAAGGACCTCTATCTTGCAATTGCTCACAGCGTGGTAATGACCATGCTAATCCTTTCTCTCTCGTAGACGATAGATAAACTCTGGTCTGACTGGCAAAATAAGCATCCCGAGAACAAGCATGCGTTCACCGGTGGCTCTATGCCTGCACAAGATAAGGAGACCTATCGGAAGTATCCTGTTGGATTGCCACCAGCTCTCGAGGTCCGATTTCAGGCTGCTGCTTCAACCATCACTAACTAATCATCACCTCGTATAGCTAAGTGACCGTCTGCCAACGACTGGATTATTTGGAGAGGTTCGGATTTCCGACGTGTTAAGTACCACCGGAGGCTATCTTTGCTATGTATATATTTAATCGACTTTGGAACTATGCGTAGCTCCAGGTCGCCTACCAAGCTTCATGGAATGTCCTCTCGCGAGATTGAGAGTAGCACATGATATCTGACAACATGGAGTCTGAGTACGAGCTGACGGGTGGCGTCGGTGCACTCAGGCGCACTTTCTATTTGCGGCGCGTACTAGATGAGATAGTAGATTCTTGGTACGCCGAAAGATTCAAATTTCTTACAAATAGTTGTACATTTATGGGCTGACTTGGAAATAATCAAGGAGTACAGTAATTCAGAGCGCCAGAGCAGCCTGAAGACGTAGCAGCGGACTTGGTAGTACTACAGGGTTCTGCATATGCATGCTTCTCCTCAGGTCAACAGTATAACTTATCGACAAAGAATTAGGTATTAGTAGTGAGAGGATGCCCGATGCTCCGGGGTAAGATGGAGATATTGGTGCACAGTGGCAAGTAAGGCCTAGTAAGGACGTAGACTCGATGCTGAATTGCTCCAGGGGCGAGGCAGACAGGTCGGTTTACAATCAAAGGTTATGACTTGTTACACAATATTCGTCAGAGCCCAACAAAACATGCAATCAACCCAAAAGTGACGCAACAAATATTCCTAGTCCTGCATACTTGAAGATATGAACTATCAACATATTTGGCCCCACAGTCTCATCGTTCAAACGAAGATTTGAAATTAGGGAGAAGTACTACTCTAGTATCAAAATATTAAGATAATAATATATATCTGCATGTCTATCCAAAGGAAACCCTTCTGTTAAAATGGCGAAAGGAATGGTAGACCATGATTATGGAAGGTTTGGGTACTCCTGATGGAGCTGAATTAGGGCCTTGCGAGCCGCCTCTTCCATGGCGCCGGCTTTGGTATTGGAGGACCCGACTCCGTATTCCAAGCCCTTGACTGCAAAATAAATAGAGGCCAATCAAATGAATAGAGCAGAACATACTGTAACACCGGCTGGTCCAAGTAGCCGCATTGGCCGGGCCTTGCATGTCTTCGACAAACTCAGGCTTCTTGAGCTGAAGTGCTTGGCATGCATTATTGAGTTGCATACGATAACCTAAAGAATCAGCGTCAATGAATAGCACTAAATTTTTTGTTTTAACCCACCACTCATATTGCAGGCTAGGTCTTATAGCTTGAGAATTAGTTATTAGTTGAATGAGATATGGTGAACCAAGAGGTCCTCGTCTTTTAAGAAAAAAAGAACATACACTGGCTCCCCTTGCATTAACGTCAAGGGCTCAATTCCCGTATTAACAGAAAAAAAGGAGGAGCTTTAGCCTCCGTTAGGTTCAAATTTTCAATTCATTGACAGGCTCGTTGGAGCTTCATTTTACGGACTGAGGCGCGAATAACGAGATACGGTCGGGCTAGGGACAAGCCAAATCGTCCCACTGGTCGAATGCTGAGGTACGAGTCATTTGGCTAAGGGATAGGAGCTCACCAATATGTTTAGGCGCTCAGGCTCATTGGATGCTTTTGAAAACGCGATACGGCAGTTGCAGCTCGGAGCCCGACTGTCGATCCACCGGAACGCTGGAAGCCATTGTTGGCAGATGGCATCAGTTGATGTCATTGAGCTTCAAAAAATCAGATCGAGGACAGCACCCGAGCTTGGAATACTACCCTGCCGGCGTTATACGTATGCAGCTCAAAAATCCGCAGTTATCAGGCACTGGCAAAGATAGTGGGTCATGTGGTCATAGAGGATTGAGCACTTACCCTCTCTTACGGACATGATGAAACCCCTCCACCCAAAAAGCGTATACTTGAGTTATGCTCCTAGATCAGGAGACATCAATCTGCTCAAAGTCCATAACAATGTCAATGTAATCGCATTGTGCATTACGAGAGTGTGAAGTGTTGGTAGTACCTACCAATAAACGATCATTGATCTATTTTCCAAAGATAAAGCGACGTTAATGACAAAGAAGACGCTCCTATGTTCCGTTGATGGGCTACTAGTGAAAAAAAACAGTATTCAAGTCAGATTTTTGAGATACAGGGGGATACATGTACAGAAAGAGGGGTCTCAATAGCGCATTCTTTACTCCAAGGCGTCTACCTGAGCTGAGGATTCGGCGCCTGTCCTTTGACGGCATCAGGGCATCGCTTGGCGCCTTTGGGTAGCGTTGTAATAATAAGATCTGGTTCTCCATTATCACCCACTTCAAGTAAATGCATACCATGTGGCATGGTAGGGGAGGAGGTGGACGAGAAAACCTAGGCAGACAATGCAGCTGAGTCAGAACTAGAATTGCATTATTGTGTATGCGTTGGACTCATCGCGATGAAGGTGAAGTGCGGTAATCACACGTTTGAATTGACTATTGAATAGTTACAATTCACCAGTGACAATAAGAATGTGCCCATGTTATCGAGCTGTAAGGTCGAGTCTATATCTCGTCTCCGCCAAGGTTAAAGTGATATGTGAAAGCCTTAGCATCTTATGAGGGGTGTTACATGATGCGATTAGGTTCGGAACACCCTCTAGAATAAGTATACGATGTCAGAAAGAGGCTTCACACGAGAAACGGTCATTCGCATGATCGTCCTTATCACATGATGCCTACACAATTCACGTGGATAGAAAATTTTTGAAAAAAACTTTCAAGGCACTCCGCCCGTTCGAGATTAGTAAACGGAGTTGTGGAGGAATGCTGGCACCTTTGGCTACCCACTCCTGGCTTTCAAGTCATAGTCGATGGCATTTCTTGTCAAGTTGAGCGCACCCCCCCTGAGAAGTCCACTCTGCCACAACCTGAGGCGTATTATCAAGATGTGATGGCCACCCGGGACGCAAAGAGCCCAAGAATGATCTAACGAAATAGTGTTTCAATGCTGGAAACTGAAAATCGAGACAAAAACAAAGCATCTGGGATAAATGAAAATGAACGCAAAAATGAGTAAGACTGGATAAAAAAAATGTGATGTTCTCAGGACAGGTCGGCATCATCGATGGAGAAGCAGCCGTGGATCAAGGCCTCGAATTGGGCCAATACTTTAAGCCTCCCCAGAAGTATCGTCGGAAAAGCATTCGTTAATATGAATCACGTTCATATAAAAAATGCAAACGGATTCTTTCCACGCGCTACCGCATTCCTCGCAAACCGTGCACAAAAGACAAGGTGGTTTGACACGTGCCAGAACGGAAAGAATATATGAGCTTAATGTGCACGTCCTTGATAACCTCCCTAATTACACATCCCTGATAAATTATCCACCCCCCCACCTCCAGTCTAAAGAGGATAAAGACGTTACTGAAAACGACAGAACACGTCAAGGAAAAACGCCTCTGAAAATGCGCAAGTGCTGGGCGAGTAAGGACGAACGAAAAAGAAGAGCGCAGAGATGGTTATATAGCCTTATACTTCGAGGCACTAGCAGAGTCACTTACAGAGATAGCATCGGATGAACTTGCAACAGCGACTATGGGTGCGGTCATCCTCGATGATCTGCTAGACATTCCTGAAATGAGTGGAATCAGGCGGCCTAAGAGGATCGATAGGATAGTAGCAGCGGATGAGACGTAGAGCTAAGTAATGATGACGACGTGAGCAATCGATCAACGATCGATCAACAGTTGTCAACATACAACAACTATGTTTTGAGCGGATCGTGCAGAGTCCGCAAGCTAAACAACAATGCCCATTTAATGTCCGTTGACAACTGTAGACAATCGGTTTTCAGTTATCGTACAAAATCAAGCGCGTGCGTGAGAGGCGTGTAGAAGAATCAACTTTCGCAGTGAGCATCAGCAAAATTTGAATTATTGATTCGTTGATCCCCATCAGAGTTCACTCAATTTTCGTATTCACAGAGGCATTTCAACTTACTGCTTTCATTTGGTACCATTAATACTATGGCAGGCAATCAAATTAATGAAAGGTCATCTTCGTCGCTAGACTGTGATTGTCGCAAATCTCCAGAAAGCTGCTACTCCAACGAATTCGAATAGCAGCACCTTGAAGCAGACGGTGTCCTCTTCCATTAAATTGTACTTCCGAGGGCTTTACTTCAAATTGGCCGTCGCCCAATGGTGAATACTTGATGGATTATCGATTATCTTTCAGGAATGGCTCCGCTGTGACTGCTGCGATACGTAGGCTCCCTCCAAGTCACTTCCTGTATGTCATGAATTTTGCGACTCGATGATGGTTCTTAATATGGAGATATCCTGATGTACATGTGTCAATAAGCACAATTACCACTATTCCGCGGCACCCTGATCATCGTCGGGATCACCACCACTATTAACATTCACACCACCATCATCACCACCATCACCACCGTTTCCGCCGTCGTTATCATCGTCGGGATCATTACCACTATTAACACTCGCACCACCTGAATCACCACCACCATCACCACCATCATTATCATCATCGGGATCACCACCACTATTATCATTCACACCACTTGAATCACCACCATCACCACCCTCATCATCATCAGGACTACTACTCAAAGCACGACCTAAAACCAAGGATTATCAAAGTGAATCAAGCCGGAATCTTGAGAACCACTATACCTATTCTACAGGCTAATACGATGCGTTATTAAGTTTTAACTGCCAACATCTATTTTTCTGAACAGTGACTTACCTAGGCCTGCACTAGCGAGACCGTTCGAAAGCTCGACATGATTAGCGAGAGCGGAATTGACTTGTGTGGTTCCACAGCCAACTTGAGCAGAATTTTCGACCTGCATAGACGCACCATGCGGGGAAGGCAGAGCAAGCGCGATGCGGCCAAGGAGAAAGATAAAGAACGCGATGCTTATTTTAGTCATTGTAGATGGATTTGTTACCCTGTTGAGGTGGATGTACGCTTCACCTTTATACTACCGTTTCTTCGCGCACTAAGATTTGCTAGGTTAGTAGGTTCCGAGAGTCGTCAGTCTGAATGATATGCTCCACAGACCATTCTGGCATGGACACTAAACAAGATTACTATTGCTTCTTTGCGCACGAATCGCCGGGTTAGTAGGTGCTCCACAGGCCGTTCTGGCAAGGACACCACGGACATAGTTGCACCCGCGACACCCATAGACAACTATGTACATATTAAGATAGGCTTGGGCTGATGATTATCATCCGAACCTGTCCATCCTATAGGCCTAGGAGTCGGTCTCCCTTCCTCCTCACCGCCCCCTATAAAACCACTACCACCACCTAAGTCTAATAAACCACCTAAACGGGCTAAACCACCTAAAAGACCAGCGCCAGCACCAGCAGCACCAGCAGCATTTGCATTTGCATTTGCACCAGCACTAGCACCACCACGACTAACACCTGAACTATTACCTAGAGCACGACCTAAACCAAGCAAAGGCACATCATTATCAAAGTTAACCAAGCCAGAATCAACACCCAAGAACACTACCTACCTACGTTGCAAGCTGATTCGATGCGTTGTTAGTCTGCTAACATCTGTTGTTCTAAACTATGACTTACCTTCACTAGCGGGACCGTTCAGCTCAACTTCAGTGTCTTGACTGGCTGTGGTTCCGACACAGCCTACTTGAGCAGGATTTGCGACCTGCATGGACGTACACTGTGGGAAAGGCAGAGCGAGCGCGGCCAAGGAAAAGAATGAAAAACGCAATGCGTATTTTAGCCATTGCAGGTGGATTTGTGAAGTAATCCTCTTGAGGTGATATTCAACCCGAGTCGCAAACTCTGCCTTTATACTGCTGTTTCTTTGAGCACCAAGGATTGCTGGGTTAGTAGGGCTCTGGCTTGTTACTCTGTTGTCATGCTCAATAAGATATTCTAGCGTAGACGCTAAATGAGATTTATCATTGCTTCAGATGAAACATAGGAACTGTATAGCTACTTCTAGCTGCGAGATTCCTCGAATGTAAACATTATGAGGCTAGAGTTATCACTACACTACGTACAGTAAGAACTTGCCGTGACCACTGCAGCCTTCGGCTTCTAGGAAGAATCTCATTTGGGTACGATAAGATTGCTCCGTGCAAGCTACGTGAAAACAAAAGAGCGATAAGGAGGTAAGTAAGGGTGAATTCGATGTGCGCCTCTTTGATCATCTCCGCGATCCACGTCCTTGACAAGCTACAAAACCATTCACCCCAATTTCCATGATAACACGGCTGAGGAATGACGGGATAGCTTGGGGAGGGCTGGACGAGTAAGGACGAACGGGAAGGGAGGACGAACAGGAAGGCGAGCAAGGACGAACGGAGACGGTTAGGTCCAGCGACAGGTCGTTATCAAGTCATGCCTACAACAGGCCAGCGAACATCGATTATCAATTAATAGCTGCGTGACTCGATTGAGAAGCGAGTTGGTGGCGATTCAGATGAGTGGCAAATTCAGAGCACTGGATGGTTGGAGCTGGAGGGCGGAGGAGAAGCGTCAGGCGTGGAGAAAACAAAAATCTGTGAGAAGGACTTCAGACCTTGCGAATCAACGGCGATCTAGGCATCCTCGATAATCTCAGCGATGCGCACGACATTTGATTCAAGTTGTCTTGGCGCTTTCGGAATGATGTTCAAGGATAGGCAAGGATGTCACCGTGAGAAAACCGACAGCTAGTCAAGGAAACATCGTTTACAAGGCAAATGTACGTTCTATATAATTTTGGGGCGTGGCTAAGCATCTTAGTTAGTCATTCATGCCACTTAATTGCTGTTTATTCAATGGGGATACAGTAGAATAATTGACCCACAGCGAACAAACAAAGATTCACTAGACCTGGACACCGTGCGATGAAGATGCAAACGATACATACTTTCCAGCGGCGGATATATAGCTCTGTTTAATAGGCCAGAATAAAGCACACGAGACGCATGGTGTCTACCAATAATCGCTATAAAAATCATCTTCGGTCCACGAGCAAAGTACGGCTTCCGAATCCATACCCAACGCAGTGAGATTCACATGATCGAGATTCGTAGCAAATAACGAAGGGTTCCCGATGCGCGCGCTCATCCACATAGTCATAATCTGTGTCTTACTGCAAATAAAACAGTTGATTAGCCAAATTGTCGAAAATGGATGTAATAAAGGAAGCCTTTACTCTGGAGAAAGACCGTTGATCTGTGTAGGTGATATTTAGTTCATGACCGTTCAAAACCGTGCATGATGCTCTAACCTGTCTACCACCGTACTTTACAGCAGCGCTGTTAAGCCAACCTTGGAAGAATCTCAGAACTTCTGTATCATAGCTTCCATTAAGCACAGTATTCTGATAGAAATAATATTGAACTTACCCTGCGTGCGTACAGCACCGAGATACAAAAAATACTTTCCGTACCCCTGTCTGTCGCGCACGACTTGATCATAGTGCTTCCACAGTCCCGGTGTCGATGGAATCTTTGCTTTGTTGCTCCACACCTTTGCGATCGCCAAAGTGAGGAACTCGGCATGTACAAACGACTGCATGCCAACATTGACTGTGCAACTAGTATTAGAACCACTATAAAAAAAGTCAAGTCAAGAACCCATACGATTGATGAAAGCGAGAGTTGGGTCATCGATATAGAAAACATCGAGGAAAAGAGAGCGAACATGTGTGCCATCCGTGATGATGGGTTGAACTTTGCCGCTGTCACGAGAAATTGTATCATTCACGCCAAGGGATGCGTTGTGATATTGTGGTAAGAACGGGAAGGTGTATCGAAAGCCAGTAGCAAATATGATACGGTCCACACCAGTGATAATCTGAAATCACGAAGTACATAGTTTATGAGTATGGCGCTGAAAATTCACATAAGACAGCAAAAATGCTTACAGTGCCATTTGTAAGTTCAATTTGACCTTGATTAAAATCGGACGCAACTGAAAGGAACCGCTTGATCCCGCCGACAATGGTTGTGTTAACGGGAATTCGGAACATAGTATCGCTGCGAGGAAAGTGGGGAACGGTAGCTGTATGAAAGTCTCAAGTCAGCAAGCTTGCATGGTTCGGCTGCTACAGTCTTTACCAGTATCAGGCTATCAAATCAATCAGACACAAAAGGGAGCATGGTGTAAAATAGCGTACTCGTATTGATTGAAAAACCTTACTCGCATAAGGGTTAATTTCGCGCGAGATTTCTGCGCCACTAGTCTGAAGAAGGTATTCAACGCCTGACTCTTGACAGCAGAAAGCACAAATCCACATACCGCACCACCAACAATTAGGACAGTTTGGCCTT
>JASFDA010000232.1:0-21021 GCA_036936965.1 Cystoderma amianthinum
GGAACCAAAGATGTGATCGCGAGCCTTGTTATTCAAACTATCGATGACGACAGTGAACACTAACTCGGGGCGAAAGTGTGCTACTGCTAGCGAAGCCCATAGTTACACCTCCTGACTCTTAACCTTCTATGTACTAATAGCCAAACAGCTTAGATATTTAAAACCTCTGTCAGACTCTTACTGCCGACGATGATTGGCATATGCCACACACTCTGATGTAAGCATTCGTCTTGACAAGCCTTCGGGTTGGAACAATCAGACCCAGCTGTGACTCCCACCATTTAGGCCACTTTCCGAGTGCAGTTTTAGCTTGCCTTACCTCCACATTCTATGTTCTACCGATTTGGTGCTGGATCCTCATTCGCGGCCCTGTTGTGAACAGCAGAAGTATACCTACTTCGCCTGTTACCATGCCCTTTACCGCAGATGTAGCAACCAACATTGACCTCTCATCCGACTTGGATCCGTTGCTGTCCTTAGTTCTTCCTGTTTTGAAGGAGCTGAATGCTACCGTTCTAGTAAGAATTATTGTTGAATTACTATTCCTGATAGCTAAGACTTGCTAGGTCGAACTGTCTTCATGGCCGCAATTATTATGTTCTGTCTTTCGACAGCGGACATCTTCCTATCAATCCGTATAGTTGTGCAGGACCTTCCCCTATGGTTTTCTTTGGACCTAGAAACTTTAAATTCACACGCGTATCCAAAGGGCCCAATCTTTGTAACGAACAAGTGAGATTTTCAACTTGTAAACCAAAAAGTACAATGCTTAAATTGTGGCCAGTCTAATTGCGGATATCCTGTTGGTATATACATGAACGTATAGTATATCAATTCTGAAATTGACCTTCTAATCAGCTCTACCGATGCCACATGGTCTGGGGTGGAAACCGCTATGTACTTCTTATTTCTAACATTCTCCTCCTCGCTGACACAGGTGAGCTGTTGAATGTTTTTTTAAAATGGTATTTCAACTATTCTATGGTGATTTAGTGTGGGGTTGGGTCAGTGCGGGAAGAGCAATCGCCTCGGTTTCGAGAGTTTCGCCCTTGTGTCTTTGGAGCGTCTTCGTAATGAACATAATTGTTACGACAATGACAGGTACATATATTCTAATAACTAAGCTCTTTATACCTACTCATCCCAAACATTAGTGTCAAGAATTATCTGGATTTCACGAAAGTCTGGGGCGTTTGAAAAACAATATATTAAACGTTACAACATCGTTATTGCAGCCATGTAAGCCTATCATCGTATTCATAAATATAATGATGAAATTTTACCTATTTACTAGCGTGGAGTCGGGTGCAATATATTCCCTGTGTATCTTGGTTTATTTAGTAATACCTCAGGGAAGTTTCAGCAAGGTGGATCCATTGCTTATTCAGAGATACGACATGTTTTTTTATTCAAACAATGCAACAGATTATATTTATCGGCGTCATTATGCGCACTGTGGTGAGTGATTATACTCTTTGACACGAAACTTCAGTCACTTCAGGTTCCTGACCCCATTTTCAGGCCATCATGCCAACCTTGATGATTGTTCAAGTAGGCCTTGGACGATTCACAGAGGTCTCCGATTCAAACAACCGGCCTGATACCACTTGTGATGGTAAAGTAGTTGCAGTCAGGGTATGTACATCAATTACCCCTAGCATAATTATAAGCCGATCATAATGTAGGCACAGCGCTGCAGTGTGACCATTGAACGTCATTGTGATTAATAAGTGTTTTATCCACCTTTAGTTTAAGTAATCGATCCGTAACAAGATCCTTCTAGTGTTAAAAAGTATACTTGGGACAGGGTACATTGCCCAATCATTTATGTATGTACATTCTAGTGAAGTTGTGGAACATAACTGGCACCCGCGGAAAAATCGATCATGGTAAGACAAAAAGATGCAATGGGTTATGATTCTGAGCCTGTAGTCTTCGCATCTACTTTATCTATTTTATTATTATGTTCGTCCCCTTCAGAACTTTCCTTCTCATCAGACAGCACGCGATCATCTGCAGGCTTTTCCGGAGACGAGCGGACAGCCGCCTCAGCGTCAGCAAGCTCTCTTGCTTTGATGACGCTTTTTCGAGCCTCCAGCCCACCTTCGTACCCAAACCAAGTGTACCTCTTGCAATGCGGCCCTCGAACGAGGAGGACAACTAGCTGGTAGCCGTACCATGCCAGAGAAAGCACTGCGCCGGGTCGCCACCCGTATCTTACAAAGACCTTGGTACCAACTGATGTACCCATGACTTGTCCGATGAAGATCTAGCAAACATTAATGTTAAATTCGAAAGAGTTCTTATCAAGTTTCACATACAGAGAGGATAGAAACAGCGTTGAGACGTGCACGCGCTTCCATCGAAATTCTACAAATTTTTTTGGTAAAGCTCCGGTTTGTACATGTATAAATCATACCCAAATATCGCCGTCGATAAGGACACCTGTAGCATCTGGCGGAAGATATCTAACCCCAAGGTTGCAATAATCACGGCCGCGATGTTAATGCCGCCGCCTCCAACTTGCACAGCTTGGAAGCAAATCAACATTAATACGCCGAAGAGCGATGCATACCATGGAACCAGTCTATCGATTACATGACCGACAACAGGTCCCATTGCTACCCCTGCCATTCCAACTAAGCCAAAAAGACCGATACCCAGTCTAAGTGACCTGTGAGACTCTGTCATCAATCAAAAATAGACTCACGTCGAATAGTGATATGGTGCGCCGCCGAGTAAGAACGTCAAAGTAACCCAAAAATTGCTGAAGCATGCACTGGAGCCAAGCTGCACAAGACAAGCCTGGATAAGGATCGGTTCGGTGACAGCATATTTGACCATAGTCCACAGGATATGGAAGTACGTCAAGTTTTTGTTCTTGGACGGGTAGTCTGGAAGTATAGCATAACTGCCCACGAGAACAACGCACTGTACGCTAATCGCGAAATAATAAACTACTCGCCAAGAAGCAAATTCAGCGATGACACCGGCAAGAACCCGAGCAATTAAGACACCAAAGAGCAAGCCGGAAAGAACTACAGAGATTGCGGAAGCTCTACGTTCTGGTGGTGCAAGATCGGCTGCGAGAGGGATCAAAATTTGAGGTGTGACTGTTACCATTCCAACGAGGAATGAGAGCGCCTCAAAGACAAGGAGATTATTCGTTATAGCTAGCCCAATGGTGAGACACATGGATAGGGTGACAAGGATGAGGATAAGTTGTCGTCGAAGTACCAAGTCACCAAGAGGGCTGATGAGGACTAAGCCCACCGCGTATCTGACCTTTGTTAGTTGATCGAAATGAACATTTGAAAGTGTTGTGCGCACCCGGCTTGTGTAAGAGTGGGTATTCTGGAAAATTAGGTGAAATGTGTGATTCAAATAGGTTGTACGCATACGAACCTCGAAACCTCGTTATACGTGACATTGAATGATATTGAAAATTGAACTTATTGCCAGTTTTGTTTTCAAAGATGGTATAATAACAAGTGACTTACTTAGCAAAGGTTGGCAATAATACAGATTGGCCACAACTATGAACATATCTTTAGCGATCACATAACGGCAATGGTCATCACTTACTAAAGGTACTGGCAAAGCCAAAAGCGATGTTCAAAAGCAAACCAAAATGAAATGGTTTTTCGGGGTGATACCGAAGCCGCGTCGGAATAGGGAGGAAACCAAGATCCCTTGACCTCTCAGCGTCACCCTTCCCTAGTCCTACCAGTTGGGTCTCTACATCTCTCGCGGGAAGGGTCTGTTCCCCTTGCAACGTCTCTGTCCGAGAACTTGATCCCGTCATCTAATAGATGAGAACTATGCGGATGGGTGAAGACTCAGAAGAGTGAGAACCAAGGAGCTGAACATTGAGTGATTCATAATCCACTCGGGTATGCCGAGTCCCTGCCGAACCTATATGCTACTCTCCCAGAATGAGTATTCTCCTTCCACATTAATATTCTATTTTTGGGTGGCTAAATTCTTGGCGACTTTTTGGAGCTACTTCAATGTTCATGGTTCTGAATATTGTAGCACCTTGACAAGTGACAAGAAAATAGTTACAGTACAGAATGCAAAGCCTCCTGTAGTTGCAAATGTCAAACGAAATTGAGTTGAAAGCACGCAAGGTTGAACGTTGAAAGTCTATTAATTATTGTTTGCGCGGTGAATATATGGAGATATCGGATGCTTCCGGGTGGCTTTTGGTGGTCTTTTGGCCTTCAGACTACATATCTCTACCTGGCGCGGGCGATTCAGCCAAGTTCCAACTGCAATCTCTGCATCACGACCTACTATGTTAGAATCTGTAAAGTATCCACCTTTCGGGCTTCAGCAATCAGGGCAGCAAATATTTGGAATGTCGGATCAACTTGTGCCTTGATCTTTTCCTGCAGAACAATTGTAAACACAAAAACCCACAGTTTGTCTTCTTGGATACACCGGTGGAAAAAATCTGTGAACTTTGACAGGCCATAAAAAGCACATTGTAATCATTGATAAAATGTGTTGGTTATCTTTGGCTATGTATCACTCGTGCACACATGATGAAACTATGGTTACATTTAAAATGTGCTTAAGAATTAAAAAATATACTCTGAAAATGCCCCTTGCTAGTAATGGTCTGATCTAATTTTATCTGGCAACACGATGCGATTAAAATGTGCCCAACGATAACATCATTTTTTTGCTCCGGTGATATGTACCTCCAGGAGGCAGACCCTCTCAATATTTCAATTTCAAGGTCACGCTTGTGCTATTGCGGAGTGGCACTACTGAACGGCATCCGTTCCAATGGCACACAGCATGGCTATTTATATTTATCAAATTCTTGAAAGGAGAGCCGTTATCCGCAAATACTGATGTCTTCTCTTATGCCAAGCTAAACCCACTCAAGCCGAAGTTGAGGCCGTACCAAGTTTGACAAAAGAAAGTAGCATCTCCCGCGAAAGACTTGTCAATGAGAACGCTTCCGTTCAGAACTTAGCGACGATCAAGGAAGGTTCACATCACCTCGTCTCATCCATTACGTTTGAACTACGTACATATATTAGCATCAACTTTCGCTTGGAAAGTTTACAGAACTCTCTTGGATAGTCCTTGGCCAGCGGACAGTCAGGGGACACCTGCCGAAATCCATCAATACTAGTCCCTGCAAAATCCACCACGCACCCTACACGCATTCCCTCTTATCGACCCGAATCTAAACTACCAGTACTAGCAAAGACATGAATAACTCTGACAGCTTAATGGAAATCGCCGGAGGGAAAAAGCAACATGCTACAATAAACGACATGTGAGACGTGTTTGAAAGGGGGGCGGAAGAATGGTCAAAGGGAAATACAAAGTTCAAAACTGTACTTTGTACGAGAGGGCTTAATTAAACATATGAGGATTTTGATCCTGCTTCGCATGACAGTAAAGTTCGTCCCTGTAGACAATTACTGGATGTTGGATAATTAGCTAGTCATAGGTTAACCGACAATTCAGTAGATTTAGACGAGCTAATGCATCAAAGTTGTGAAAACGAATCGGCTACAGCATACGAGGGTTCAAACATTTGACATTTACCGCCACAAGAGAGGCGAAATGTTTCAGGCCACACAACATGAGTTAGATGTGAAAGGTTTTCAGGAGTTTGAACAAATATTTGTTGAAGCAGACATTGTGATGATTGTCTTCCGCCTATCTCGAGAAAAACGATCGGTGTACCGTGAATAATGATCTATTGACCCAGACCCCGAGGAAGGGCAATAGAACGGGCAAGAATGTTTGATTAGTATGCCCGTGAGACAGATCCTGACGAGGTCAACAAAGCCGGGTATCGCGCACATTCGTTATTTCAAAAGTTCCTCGACAACTCTATCCTCTGTAATCTGCGCCACATTAGCCCCGCGATAGTTCAGCCGCCGAAGTACATCAATCTGTAAAAACACGTTGAGAAATCGGACGAGGTAAAGTTAACAAAGTTCAGCATACGATTTTGTTCCTTTGGAATCCCAGGCTTTCGAACTGATCGACGTGAGCTTTTTCAAGCCCTGCCATGGCAACTTCATCGTGCAGATCGCCTTGTGCAGCTACCTTGCCTTTCTTCTCCTTCGGCCCTGGCCCGCCCGCATAAATCTGCGTCCAGTATGTTGCTGTATCCTCAAAGCTAGACTTGCTAGTTGTATAATGTTTAGCAACTTCAGCATCTTGAGGGTCATTCGGTTCCGGAGAGCATAGAAGACTCTGAAGCGAAATCAATGTCGATTTAAGGGTGAGCACAGGGGACCATGCGTCCTTGAGAATATCAAGACAGATCGCTCCTGAAGCTGATGAGATATTTGGATGGTAAACTTTGGTGATAAACTTCATCTTGACAGGTTGGAATGGATAAGATTCAGGTATGATGATATCCTTTGAGGGATACCCAAAAGATCTCAGCGAATGGAAATCTGGATATCATTACGACGGTACACATACAACTTCAAAATGCCCTCCTTCATACGGCGTCCCCTCTGGGCCTGGAAAGGATCCCTTTAGATGGAAGGGAGAGTCGTCGATGAGTTCAATCGTGATATTGGATGTTTTGTCATTCTTGCAATCTACCATCAATATAACCTCACCGATTTTAGGATATATACAATACAAATATGCTTACCCGCAATTTCTTTGTTTACACGACGAAGGCGAGCATCCATTGTAACAAAGAGAAGGATTCGAGGAGTAAGGGACACA
The DNA here is from genome assembly GCA_036936965.1 of Cystoderma amianthinum. Taxonomy (NCBI): domain Eukaryota; kingdom Fungi; phylum Basidiomycota; class Agaricomycetes; order Agaricales; family Squamanitaceae; genus Cystoderma; species Cystoderma amianthinum. The sequence continues at coordinate 6,721 of JASFDA010000232.1, forward strand.
AAGCTGTTGTAAAGCTAAGAATCTTGGTTGAAAGTTGTTAGGTTCGAAAGAGCTTGATGGCTTACCTCAGCACCTAAATATAGAAGCTGTTTAGGACAATGTGCACATCCAACTTAAAGAGTACTAAAACCTCGGACAGTGATCTCAGTAGGTTGTAACACACGATAACTCGTTGATAAATTAAAATTTTGACGCGCTTATTACATGGGATTTAATTAAAAAATATTGGATTAGACAAAGGCTCCCCCTACTGCACGGCTGTGATTTCAAGGCCAACAGCACACCAAAGAAATAGATCTATCCTATAACTGTTGCTCCAACAAGATAAAACCTACTTTTATATAAATAGTCATATAAACCTGCTGGCGTGTGACTATTCAAATTAAATAGGAAATTCAAAACAAAACTGTAAGTGCAAAACAAACTGGCCCGTAACTCCCGGTCCTGCTATTTAGGCTATGACAGAGACAGAAGTAACAGGTCGAATTCGACCTGAAGTCATGCTTGTTCTTTATCACGCAATATAGCTGTAACCGAGAGACGTATTGGACGAGAGGAGTATCAGAAATAAGGAAGCAAGGGGGCACTTTTCTCGAGGATTTTTGATTTTGATAGGGCTGAACGTATAATTTATATAGGGCAGACTCTCGGGCGGATCCTTTATCTTTACTCATAAGATTTGTATAGTCATGAAACCGTATACAACTTTACAAGTGTCGCACCACAGATCGTGTATAAAGCAGGGATCTCGTCAAAATGGGGATCCTAATATCTACAACGGAGGATCTTGGTAATTTTCGATACGCTGGCACCAACCGAGGGCGGCCGGAGCTTAGCTCTACCTTTGTGCTTTTCATGGAAGCAAAAAAATATTTCCAAGACTGCACATTCTCGCAGCCAGCGTTAACTCGAAGAACAGCCATCATTACCACGGTCCTAGCCGCGACAAACATGGCTTAATGGGATCTTGGACAGAATACTTTATGTGTTCTGTGCCTTGCAAAGGGCTCGAATTACCAGGACAGGCATTTACGGCGTCAATCTAAGAGCGACTATTCTTGAAGGGAGAAGTATGTCAGTCATGACGACAGATCATACTAAACAAGTTTGTAAGGCAATCCCAGATCCTGCTTTGGCATAGGTACAACTCCGCTAGAGTTCCTGGAGCGTGGCGAAGTATTCTTGGTATCTCGAAGCATGCGTCCGCGAACCGATACTTTTCTGGCGTCGGCAGACGGCAAATAAGCCACACACCGGTCGCTTAAAGACATTTTGAGTTTACGAACACGTTGTGTTTGATGCAATTACGGCCATCACGGTCCGTATTTCGACCCTGCAGCAACACGTCTCCGCTTGTCAGAAGATTGTATTACATTTCCACAAGTGTAAAATTTAACAAATACCTCTTAAAGTCAAGTGTCGCCTACAAAACACTGGAGGAGAAACATTTCTATTGAACCAGATTTGGAGGCCTGTATATCACTGACTTGAAATTGGTAACTTTTCTCGTTAGTAGCACTAAACGACCATCAATTTTCTATCAAAATAAACAAATTTGAATTTATGAATGGATCACGAACCGGCGTTGTGAGATTTAAATTGCGCCATCGATCGATAATGATGCATGAGGTCCTATTTGCTTGTTGAAGTAAACCGCTTCACATATAACTTCCCGCGATCGCGCTATTGCCGCAGCACCGCTTGGAGAAGAGACGGGTACATTTATACAGTACTGCCATCGATTAGCCGAGCGATGATTACAAGCGAGATCATGAAGACGGATTGATCGATCGACTTGTTCCCGGACGTGGACTTAACCGTACGAAAAGCCTTATCCTTGCTAGAAAGAAGTTCAATCAGACAGTATCCAGCGTATTCATTTCGTCAATTAAATCACAACTTACTTCAATGCTTTCTACAGGTTTTGGTTGTTCTGGCGTTGAGAGTTATGTAAAGTGTAACGTCTATATCTGATACCGACGGGTTGAATAACATGAACGGAGGACAGTTGGAAGACTAGTGACTTACCTTGCCAAGACTACTGAGGCAAGAGCATGTGAAAGGGCTGTTATCAAACGGTTAATCTTTCGCGAAGCTGATTGGTTACTTCATTTCCGTTCAAACTTCAGCGTTCAGCCTCAAGTGATCAGCTTAAACGCGGACGTCAAATTAGACTTGCCACTTATGTCAAAAAAGCCCCATCGCCTCCTGCAAGATATAGCAGAGATGTTTTGAACTAGAGGCCTGATGACTCCGAGATTGTACAAATTGGACATGAGGTCGTATGCAAGTTGACAAACCCCGACAGACACATGACACCATCTGTAAGTCAGTCACAGCGACAAATGACCAAACTTACATCTTATCGTTCCTGCATCGCTAGGTTTGGCACAATGTTTGGCATAAGACTTGTTTTACATCACTTAATCTGAAAGGTAACTGGGTAGTGTTGAACATCAACTTCTTCCATATATCATTTGAATGCCTTATCAACTTGAAAGGGTCTGTTAGCCGAGTAGGTCATGTTCATGTTGCTCTCAATGACTGGTCTGCCATGATCTGAGTGAACATCTGCGCAGCAGCCTCGCCTACTTCCAAGGTCCCAAACTAACATTCACACGTAAATTAAGACATTTGTTACATCATGAGGTGGCTCACTTTATAAGCAGGTACTTCATGGCCCGCTCCGAAGATTCGAACGTAAGAGAAAGTGCCAGCATTTTTAAAGAGGCCAGCTGGTTGTCCTTTCACAGTAAAACTCTCAAAATCTTGTTGATGAAGTTTTGACGTGAATCTCGTGTTTAGTTTGTCGACCTACTCGTGACTTCAGATAAAATTTGAGATCAATAGAGTAACATCTTACCATAGCCTCCACTCCGTTAAAATTGAGAATATAATCCTATGCAACGATGAGCTTTCCATGTTGTGTAAAAAAAAAACAATTGCCCACAGCATCTCCATCGTACACAATCGTCCTCACCTAGAATCCCATGAGCGAAACAATCGTTTTAGAATATTCATGATCACGTACGCCAGCATTGATTACTTTCTCTAAGTCAGGGCGCGAATTACGCATCCAATCCCCTGTTAGCGCTTATATGAGACAAAACAAAACGATAAGAAGTAGGCCGAACCCGTATTCGCAAAGTTGGCATAAACTACATTACTACTCTTTGTCCAAGTAACATCTGCGCCGATTTTGGGTCCTATCGAATTTATGTACGTAGCGAAATCAGGAGGATATGGGTCTGGGTTCATAGTAGGGACGTAGTACACCTATATAGCTTTAAGACACATCATCCAAGGCAGCAAGTCGTCAATAAGACTTACGTCCCAGTTTCCAGCCAAGGGTGATAAGACTCGATTATTGCAGAATTGCTGGGCCGCAGAGCAAACCGTATTGTTACCATTATTATCACATGCCGTGATCTAAAATCATTATAAATGGTAAAATATCAGCACATCATCTGAAATCGACACATACCTGGTCGCGGCACCCACCAGCTTCTGTCCAGGATGTATTTCCTTTAGCCAAAACAGATGCTGAGACAAGAGGATGATATTCGTTGTTCGCTGCATAAGTGATGTAGCCTTGGTATTGCGTTAGTGGATCCTGGCAACCATCAGCTTGAAAACAACGCATTCGAAATTCACAATGCTGCTCACGGTTAATCCATCCCCAACACCGAGGACCTGGAGGTTGAGTGGGATGCCTTTGATCTTCTTTGACGCAATGGCCGCGTTTTGATCCAAGAAGTGGCTAATATGACGTAGGAAAGTAAGTCAACGTTGTTGTATTGAAGATAAAACTATATGTACGCAGCAAATGTGGGCCCATAATGACCACCATATCTTGAAAGAATGAATGATCAACGCCATCTATGAGCAGTAGAAAGGCTACACTCACGATTCAGTCCAAAGCGCGAGTTTATTTTTTTGAAGCTTAGAGAACCGCTTGTCTGACAAAAATATTTGCAAGAATTGCCAAACGTCTGCAGCAGCCGCCTGTGATGTTCCAACTGTCGTTGTGCCATGTGAGAAACCCACGCCAACAGGTTGGTCGATGTAGAGGACATTGGCATCGTTGTTCCAGGAATAGGGATTAAGGGTGACGCTAGAGCTGTCGTTTGTAATCCGGCAGGGACCATGTTCTTGGAACAGACCGATCATGCTCGAACTACCAGGCTGCAACTCGATTAGATATATCCGCAGTCATTCTGAATTCTTATGCTCACACCGCCATTGAACCAAAGAGCAAGAGGCGCGGTTTCCGGGTTCTTTCGAGCAGCAAAGAACCAAAACCTATTTGAATCTCTTAAAGTATTGTCTAAGTTATGCCCCAAGACTCGCTTACCATATGCTTTCATTTTTGGCAAGGTCTCCATACCCGGATGCTTGATATACACCTTTTGTTGTTTCTGTAAGAAAAAAAAAATCAACAAATCACCGGGATTTTTGAGATTGTTTTTATACCACAGAACCCGGAATTTTCAACAACACGTAATTTCCCGGGCGTGGTAGCGGCAGAAACGAACGCTGAGGGTTGTATTTCAGGCATAGTTGTCGGCACACCACCTATTACCCCATCTATGACAGGAATCTGTGAGGCGAACACAGATGCCAGTGGTAGTACCACAAGCACCGACAGTAATGACGAAAGCATAGCTGGGGGTGTATGCGTAGAAGCGACAGGACCTCGGCTATAGCAGATTTTATATTGTCTGGCACATATTTTTAGTCTTGTGTTTCAAGCTTCTAATAAGCCACCAAGGCTCATGGGGCTGTAGATGCACATTGTTTTTCCTGCCGCCATCGCCTTCCTGGAGAATGGTGTGCAAGGAAGTTTGGGTGCATATGGTCTGTTAACGTACGATTCCTTGCTGTTCCTGCGAGATGCGGATATAAAAATAACGTATATGGTAATTGTAGGGCGATACTACGCATATAAATGATTTCCTCTAGCAATCATCAGGATTTGATCTTCTCAACACTCCATCGCACTGAATTACTGACCTTATGGTCATTTATTATGACGTCTTACGCAAGTAAGTGTGGTGTTGCACGCGTTGCGGAGTGTCTTGTGAGCAGTATCCTATTGACATCTTCTGTCTAACTTTCATCGGCCCGTGGGCCGTTTATATCGCTTGGTGACCAATGTCCGTTGTTGAAGACATGGTCAAAAGACTACACCGCTGGCATGGTGATTCTGAGAACATAGACACAAGCAAACAGTGAACACCAAATAGTCTGATGCTCAAAAAAGGTATTATGTAGTTAAAAGTCGAGGGCAAGTCGACGGCCATAGTGACGCTAATCCAAGGGTGAGGTGGTGAACCTTCAGAGCCCGTCGAAATCCTAACTGTTCATCCAAAGGGTACAGGTAAATCACCCAGTAAAGACAGCGTTTGAAAGAAAACCGAAATATTGGCATAAACAAACTTGAATTAACTTGTGTTTGGCAACACCCCCAAAACTAAACGTAAATGAAGATGCTCAACCTCTTCCTTGAAATATGCCTCATAAGCGTGCTAAGCGTACTGTACGTGATGAAATAAAAGAGAAAAGGTTAGGCTACCATTTAATTTCAGCTACGGGCATTCATTCATGAGAATGTCACTTAGAGGTACAGATCTTGCGCCGGGAAAGGATTCAATTGGGAATGAGGCTATCCCCAAATCTGCCGCGCGTGTTCTTAATGCATTCAAAATTCGAGAGGATTGGAAATCGAAGAAGCGAAAGCCGGATGAAGGTGTAGATGAAAAACCTGCTAGAAAGCGCCAAAAGACAGGAGAGATCTCAGATAAGAAACAAGGCGAAAGGGGCCAAGGAAAAGCCTCTCAGCTACGTATTAAGCCTGGGGAATCAATACAACATTTCAATCGGTTGGTTTCATGCGTTTGTCTCGTTAATAAGTTAACGTTTCATGCAGAAGAGTAGAGGATGACATGCGGCCGCTAGTCAAGTCTGCCATGCAGACATCGTACGCTGTGGCTCGTGATACCCGGAAGGCAGAACTTGAGGCCAGGACTGAAGCAAGGAAAAAGAAGCACGAGCAAGTCAAGAATATACCGGTAGAGCGGAAGCCTCGGGAGCCTTCTGTCGATAAACATGCTAGCCGGCCAAAGGAGTTCGAAAAGGGTACTACATCTACACCTCGGCGCTTGAATGATGTGGCACAGGCGCCGCCTGAACTGAATAAACTTGCTCGTGGCACAAAAAATCCGTTAAGCAGCAAGGCCGATATACTTTCCATGTCACAAAAGTCGATGATGGAACAAGAGAGGGAGAAAGTAATAATCCGATATAGACAATTAAAAGCGAGTCGTCGGCAAGCTGGAGAAGGAAATGGCAGAGCGCAGGACGATCAGGACAGAGAGTGATTGAATCTTGCCCTCGAATCGCATATCTCGGAACAAGTCATTTTATCTTGTATCAGAGGAATGCGACTTCCTCTACTTGCTGTTCGACGTTGGTTCTTATATGATGCATAATTTTTTTCTGGTCAATCTCACTCTGTTCCCCACAATTGTTGCACCATGTCGTGGTATCCTTCTTTCATCGGCTATTTGAATCGCTCTTCTGCCCATTTATTCGTGATTCATCAATGGATCAACTCTCGCATCAGATGCTAGCTGAGACGAGTCTATTTCGGACATACTCAAAGCTCTCAAACATGGCATACATTTCCAAAGGTTGGTGTTCTATTTCATGGGGATATTACTATTTCATTTATCGAGCTTGAATAATTGAGTTATTGAAATGCAGGTCCTGTGGCAGTTACTACGGGGTGCCATCTTTCCGGATCAAACCTACGACGTGACCCGTATTCCTTTTAAGCGTAGCTCAAACGATGATAAAGTCCGCCTCAGTCAGAATCCTTGTCAATCACTACATCCGTCACTCTACAATAATATGTCAATAAACAGCCAAGGAGTAGTTAGCAGGTTGGAAGCCATAAACAATTTGACAGCGCATCGGCAATACGTTTCCACGAGCAGGTATGTATTTTTTAAATGGCGTGAAACTAAAACCAGACTCTTCAAAGGCAGCAAATTCGATCTGGCCAACATTTCCGGAGTCTTCGGATACTTCATCCTGCACAAATACATTGATGAGTGACCATCACCCCGCCCGACGCGTGTACAACAATCATACTGCATCGACGGATGTCCACACATCCTTTACGTCAGTTTCCTAACTCTACCTCTTCGACATCTTGGCCATCCGGCATGGGCGGCAAACACTCCGACGCATCCGCTGTCACTGCGGCACTTCCCCAGCCTGCGTTTAAATATCACAATCACTGGCGGAATATTAAAGTGAGTCCCCTGCACTACCTCACATAACCTTCTCTTCACCAAACTCCAAGCACCTGTGCAAACGATGGACTTTGAAAAGGGGGGCGAGGGGTCTAGAACTCAACTATCTAACTGCTCTACCATAATCCACAATGATATTGTGAATCAAGCCGTAGCCCTGAGCTCGGGGGACTTGAAACTGGTATCTGCAATATCCCCAGGGCCAAGTGTAAGCATCAGACCACACCTTACCGTTGTTGGTGCTTTCCTGGCCCTCTTCTGCACATTTGGCCAGATGAACACTTTTGGAACCTTTCAGACTTGGTATGCATCACATCAACTTCAGTCCATGCCCCCCTCTACGATATCTTGGATTGGTTCTTTGCAACTTTGGGTGTTCTTTATTTCGGTATGTCCATGCCATGCACTCAACGTTTATATGCTCCCTCAAAATCTGAATAACGGGAATATCAGGGAGCACCCATCGGACGTGTTTTTGACTTGTATGGGCCGACAGCGCTCATGACGGCGGGTTCTGTGATATTCGTCGCAAGCCTTATGCTAACGAGCATCTCAACCCGGTATTATCAATACTTGCTATTTCAGGGAGTTTTATTCGGACTTGGCGTTGGTCTCCTGTATGTTCAATCGAGAACGGATGTTCTGGACGTGAATAATTTCGTGTACAGATTCTATCCTTCACTTGCTAGCGTGTCGACCCACTTTAAATGCTACCGCGCGACCACGCTAGGTATTGCCGCTGCCGGATCTGGCATTGGTCAGTCTTGTTTAGTCCATGGAAACTCTTCATAAAGCTGATGCTTAAAATAGGTGGAGTGGTATTTCCCATTTTACTACAACGTCTCTTTGAGAGCGTAGGATTCCCATGGGGTGTCAGAATTTCTGGCCTAGTGAGCCTAGTTGGCTGTGCGATTGCGACAATTTGCGTCACGAGAGTCACTCAAAAGATGTCAGATTGTCATCTTGATATCAAGGCGATTTTCGATATTCGTTTCACCCTCCTAACTTTTGGGAGTTTTCTTGTGGCACTAGGTTCGCATATTTCCGGGATGGTATCTATCTTCTAACATCAGTAAATTTTAGGCCTCTACATTCCGTATTTCTACGTCGTGGATTATGCACGCCACTTAGATATTTCTCCAGATGTCTCATTGTATGTTCTTGCCGCTATGAATGGCGGTGGGGTATTTGGCCGAATAGCGCCGGCCTACCTCTCCGACACTATTGGTCGCTTCAACCTCCTTGTACCCTCCGCATTTTTTTCCGGCCTTTCATGCCTCGTGATTTGGCTATTTTCAAGGAATCTTACCACACTAATGGTGTTTGCTGTATTCTATGGGTTCTTCTCTGGAGGATTCATTTCAATTATAACTCCATGTGTTGCCCAAATATCAGATATTCGCCAAATTGGGATTAGCATTGGCCTACTATATAGCATCATTTCAGTCCCGTAAGTGCAATTTTTTAATTTACTGTGATGCAAATGTACCTATCGCATCGCACTCTAGGTCGCTTGTTGGTGGTCCAATAGCAGGTGCCATTTTACAAGCGAGTAATGGCTCGTTCACTTGTATGATTATCTTTTCTGGCTCAACAGTTTCAGCCGGATCGCTAGTGATTTTACTGTCAAGGCTAGCTATAGAAAGGCGGGTTCTCACTCGGGTATGAGAGAATAAATTATCTCAGCATATATACCATGTCATCATTTATACCCCTTTACGCCGATATCAATATGTAAGTTATATATAACCTTTAACTTAGAGTTTAGGTCCATGCTTTGTACAATTTGCTGTAAACGTAGCAATCTCACGCTGTATTGTAAACTTTCAACTGCAGCCGCATATCATGATGATCAGTAGTTATGCAGTCACAAAATATTGGTCGAGTTTTAGTTTTATCATGACTTATTGGTGTCATGTCTGACAGATATTGATAATATGCAATGGAATGTAGAAGAAAAATAGAAACAACTTTTCAAATGAATGACAGTTGTATGTAATAGGATACTGGTATCGGACCGACCAAGAGATAGGTCGCAGCTGTAATTCTAGAATGTTTCCTCTTCATCCACCGGAGGGCCATCAGGAACCTCAAATCCTTCCTGTAAGTCCGAGGATGTAAATAAGTCAAGGATGTAAAGGGTGATTCGACAAAAGAGCTTACCTCTGTCGAATAAAGAATTTTCTGTATTTCTTTTAGCGTCGTGTCTTCCTTACCATCAGCCTCAAGAACCTCCGCCTGCTGCTGTACGAGAATCTCGATAGTCCGCAACTAACACGGCGGAGACGTCAGAAAGCCTTGAATCTCCCTCCTACGACACAAAAGACATCACCTTTTCGAAATAGAAATCACGCTCCTTCTCTAGCCCTTCCAAGTGGCCAGAAAGCTCCTGCACCTGGGCTTGTAGCTGGTGCACCATTTCATTAGGCTGTGTCGAGCCAGAACGATGCCCGCTAACAGGAGTTCTCCCTCCAGCCCTCCCGCTACCTACGCTAAGATTTGGTCCGCTGCCGCTTCGGGCTGTAGCTAACGGCGCCATAGTAGCAGGAGGCTCCATCGGTGCACCTTTTCTTCGTCCTACCGCATCGTATCCCCCTCCCCCATAGTTTGAGTCCCAAAATCGCTTCATCCATTGCAAGAATTCGAGGTTATCTCTGATCGGAGTGGATCTTAGTTTTAATGATAACGCGGAACCAATTCAACACGTACTGCATCTTGCACTTGACGAGTTTCTCGACGGGTATTGGCTATCAAGACATAATAAACTTCTGGTGTACTCAGAGACACGAGCTAAGCTACGTACCTTGTCGATCTTCTTGGATTTGAATACGTTCTGCATAACCTTGTAGTTGGCAATGAATTCGTACTCGTGTTTTGCATTCATCTTTACTCGATTCATTGGGATATCGCCTAGCAGGAATCAAGAGAAGCAGTAATAGTGCGTTAAAAATTTGAGAGGTCGCAGTCGCGATAACATACTAACCGTAGATTGAGTCGAGGACTTGACAATACGCCCCTCCAGTTCCACATTGCTCGACTTTTGTATAACTAATCTGTAGCAGCTCATTAAGCCATGCTAGCAAGTCTGTCCTCGACGCGGCCGCCATGGTGGATAAGAAAAAGAAAGGTCAAGACGGTAGGGCGCGTATAAGAAAAATTTAAGTCACTTGGTCAGGTTCGGTTCGGCTAATATTTATTTACGTCTGTATAATGAAAGTCTTCCCATCCCAAAATTAGGCTCACCCTTTGTGCAATTTATCAAAGTTCATGTCGATAATGAATTAGAAACACTATTGCTATCCTAGAAGGAATTCAAACTTGGACTTCGATCATGGGTTAGAATTACTATCTATGTCCATGCGGGTACAACGAATTCCAATCAAAAAATCCTGTTTGGGCGTTCCAGCAGCTTCACCCAGCAGGAAGATTACTTGGAGCAAGTCAGCAACTTGGACGCTCTGCCGTGCGATATATCGTTGGGAGACCGCAGGGAAAATTCCTAGTGATTTTTCTGTAATTGACCTTGACACCAGTCTCGTGACCTGATTTATCGATGATCAGTATCAGGGCAAATTCATTACTGTCCTCGCTTACTGGTCTCATAGGCCTACACAGAACACCAGAGTGTACTGTATTGTGGATATTGGTTTGCTTCGACCCGTGACTGCCACTCAAAGTTGTGGAAGCTCCATCGAAAACGCGTCGACCCTCCCCAAAAGAAAACATGACGAATTGAAGGACAAAACACTTTAAGTTCCGCAGCCAGTGCGCGCTGGGCTGAGAGACTGGGATGAGGGAGCCATCGGGCTATATCCAACTCGATTGTTCGGAGATCATGAAATTTCATCATGTAATTATGGAATTTGTGACGCTGTACAATGTGCCATTAGCTCATTTCGGAGACAGAGATATAACGACTGACATTAGCTATCGGAAACGGAAGCAAACCCAGGTGGCGTATAGTTGGACATGACATTGCGATGACAGCTAATGTGCTGTTGATTTGCTCCTCGGGCAGGTCAAGAAGGCTTAAGCTTCGCAAAGTCCCATGCACTTGAGATAATTTGCGCAGCATGGACAGGGTCGGCTGGGGTTCGCTATCAATAACAACTTGTAAATACGCGAGTGGACAATGTAGAAATTGCATTCCGATCACAAGGGTGCCATCGAATACTCGGAGATTCTGCAGCGTAGCCGTATTTATCTCCATACTGAGGGGCTCATCCATTTGATCATGAAATTGAATAGTCCTAAGCTTGTGTTGGCTCTGCAGAAATCTGATAATATTGGCATCCCAAGCAAAGCGAAGCTTGACTTCACGGAGCTGGAATTTGATCTTGTCTGGGTCGAATATCCAGGTATTGGAAAAGGTCGCGTCAGTGATGAGCAAATTTTCAAGATTATACATGGCAAATAGGGCCTCTTGTAAGGCTTTCCAGAATGATGGTCCCAAAGCAATGGGTACCCGCCTTATTTCAGGCGCGAAATAGAAAATTCGGACATGTGCAGCAAGACGTTCTTGAGAGATAAGTGTCCTGAACACCATATGCGCCCGCTGAGGGTCATCTTGAATAATAGTTGCATACAACCTAGCCTCTGCTTCTCGTTGAAATCCCTTGCAGGTCAAGCAGAGAGAGCGCAGGTCTTTGCGTCGCCCGCTTGCCCATTGAACAATCCTGTTGTACAATTCAGGAGATAACGTAGGTCCTGGCATAGTTTTGTGCGACTAGTTGTTGCTTTCTCGTCATCACTAGAACTGTATGTGAATGAGAATTTCACATACAGTATATTATTTTGTGCTATTCAAACGCGTTAAAACGCAAACTTTTGACGCGACTGGCAATGGGGATATTTGGCAAAGTCTTGACTGCTCCATAACGGAGTAATATTTTATTTTAACCCAAGTTTAGGGTCAATGTAATCTTATTTACATTTCCCTCAAGTTACACGACATCAATCCGATTTCCCTTGCTCACCATCTGCATTTATGGCCGAACCAACAAAACAGGAGACAGAACAGGTTTTCAAAGTGCTCAAGGCACAGAAAGGGAACAAGGCACGTTTGGGCAACTTCAATTTGATGCTGAATGCTCATTTCTAGCAGTCGTGTTTCGATTGTCAGGCTCGAAATCCAACATGGTCAAGTGTAACCTTCGGCGTATACATATGCTTAGAATGTTCTAGTGTCCACCGAAATATGGGCGTGCATATTAGTTTTGTCAGGTAGAGAAACACCTCGATACTACTTCTCCGTGACTCATAGAGACTAGGTCCACAAATCTCGATTCCTGGCAGCTTAGTCAACTCCGAACGATGAAAGCAGGTGGGAATACATCTGCGACTGACTTTTTCTCGAAACATGGTGGTTCTTCTCTGCTCAGTGACTCAGATACAAAGAAGAAATATTCCAGCCGCGTGGCTGAGCTTTACAAGGAGGAGTTGGCAAAGCGAGTCAAGGATGATATAGCCAGGTACATTGCCTCATCCATCTCTCTTAAATATTAACTATATCATGGGAAGGTTTCCGAACGGGATTGTTGTTGACGGTGTAGAGGCTCCTGCAGTAACATCTCAAGCAGAAGCGGAAGATGACTTTTTCGATTCTTGGTCTAAGCCTCCGACCCCGAAATCTTCTGCGCCTGGCACACCCAGGATATCGACCCCGCCCATCCTTGGACGTACGCCATCAGCAGCATCGGCGTCTGGATCAGCAAGTAGTGTTGCCACATCAACTACAAGCCCCCCAAGTACAGCACCTCGCACTATAACCTCATCTTCCGCCGCCCGTCCCGCACGACTCGGAAGCGGAACGTCTCGACTCAACTCTGGCTCTTCCACTTCCTCTACACCAACCGGCCCAAAAAAATCAAAGCTCGGTTTGGGCGCTAGCAAGGCGAAGCCAGTCGACTTTGCTGAGGCCGAGCGAAAAGCTTTGGAAGAAGCCGAGCGGGTCAAGCAACTTGGATATGATCGGCTGCGCGAAGAGCAAGAAGAGAAAGCCCGGAAAGAGGCTGAGGCGTTGCGAAAAGCTCAGGAAATTGGGCCAAAGGCTGCCATGGCCTCGTCTGGGACGAATGGGAGTTCCAAAAGTGCACCAGCCACCGCTGCTCCCCAAAAATCTGCTGCTTTTCCCCGTCTAGGCTTTGGTGCTATTCCTGGAGCGGGTGCTGCTGCTGCCGTGGCCGCTAATTCTGCCAGGCCCAGGTATGAATGCACCATTGTGTTGACATTTGCTTTTTAAAGAACATTTTGTAGCTCCACTCCTGTAGTCGACGATTCGCCCATGACCGCACGCGAGAAATTCGGGAACCAGAAGGCGATCTCTTCGGATATGTACTTTGGGCGCAAGGCGTATGACCCTGCGGCGGTCAATGAAGCCCAGACACGACTGCAGTCTTTCCAGGGAGCAACCTCGATCTCGTCAAACCAATACTTTGGGCGTGAAGATGAAGAAGAGGGCGCGCTTGATCGAAGCGCTGAAGGCGGTCTATTGGGTGATGGAAGCTTAGCTGGGCTGGAAGTTGCAGCCAAGGATGCGATCGCTAGAGTAATGTCAAACCCGGACGTGCAGAATGTTGGGGAGAGTATTCGTACTGGGGCAATGAAGGTGTGTGAATTGGCGCTTCTCCAGTTCTACATTTCACTAAAATATTCACTTTAGTTATCTGATTATTTAGCTTCCATTTCTGAGCGCTAAGCCTTGGACTCCTATATTAATTCACATGGAAGCTTTTGTTCATAGTTAGTACACATATCTTCTTGAGACCAAGTACAACTCCTCGGCAAGATACAAGTCTTTTTGCAGCTAAATGTAGCTTCCTCTCATTCTGAGGAGAATAAATTATTAATAAAATTAAGAATGTGTGCTCCTGTTCTACACATCGTCAAACATACTTCTTCCATTCGAATCCACACCATTTTCAATGATCTCATATGCCCTGCTCCGAGTTTCATCAAAATCACTATGAGCAAGAACATCCTT
>JASFDA010000233.1:0-20901 GCA_036936965.1 Cystoderma amianthinum
ATCAGGTTTGACGGTATGCGCGAAACATGCAAAGCTGTGGAATGGACACTGGTGCGTATGATTAGCCTATGGCAACTTACTGTCCTCACCTTTTAGTTCGCATGTAGGAATCCAGAAAGACAGAAACTTCAGTATTTTGGAATGTCCTGGTTTTACTCGCCATGCCTCTCGTATGGCTCAGCTGGTGTGTCTTCACCTCATCACTATCCATTCTGCATCTAACCCATTCAAGGTCAATATTGTTGTTTATATTCTGCTTCGTGTCTTTTCTGTGGAGGACGGGGACCACGGCCAGTTAATCAACCCCCGCTGATTGTAACTGCCTCGCATCACGATTTCTGCTACCATCGTGCTAGGATTTGCATACTTTTTATTGATCTTCATTACTTTTAGACACTGACTACGCATAACACTTTGGGTCCCCGCATCATTATTTCCGCCATCATCGCACTTGGACTCACCTGCTTCATATTGATTTTCACCACATTCAGGCGGTACGACGAAGCGATGGACAACGCATGGAACTTGCGGGTTAAGGGTTAGTTATCGGAGGCAAAGTCTCATACACGCCAGCAAGGAAGCAGAGCCAAAGTCAGGCGCACCAATCAATAATCCCTCCACAATATGTAAGTGACCATTCTAAATATTTGTCTGTATGCTGAATCTATTCTGAAGGTTACTAACTTTTTTTCGATAGCAGGGATATCCTTCACAACTGTGTTACACAAAGCGGACAAATCAACTTGAGGTTGGGGAATTTATGAGCGTGCCGCTACCGGAGGATGAGTTGTACTAAGTACCCCATGGTATGTCATTAGAGATAGTAACAGAGCTCAATGTAATGCCTGAAATTATCAAACTTATACCGTCCCCTCATGTTCAGAGATCTTTCTAGTGGCGAGTTTATAACTGGATTTGTTGCTGAAGAAGTTGATAAAAATAAGTTCATCGGGGGCACATTCTCGGAGCTTCAAATGCTATAAGCACCCAAAATGGCGGTCCTTCTGCTTTTGGCTAGTTGCTCACACACTCAAACCTTGAACTTCAAATGGAGTCCGGAATTTGGCATGTCACATAAATTTCCTGTCAAGATGACCGATGACTTGAGGTTTGGAGCTCTGGCCAACCGTTCATCCCTGTCATTTATCTCATGGCGGTCCACCATCAGACAATAAGGTTTGTTTGTTTTTTGCTTTCCATTGACTGACAACAGTCGAACCCCTTGTAAGGCATACCCCTCAGTGGACGGCCCAGGCTATGCGTTATGAGACGTTGTGGCTTTGCAGAGGTAGGCTATTGACTGACGGCAAAGACAAGTCCTGGGGCCAGCTGGGGGTCTGTGGGATATGAACACCGCCAACGCGCGTCGCAAACTTATCCCCGCGCGCCTACGAGACCAGATGTTTGCGTATACTGTTACCAATAAAGTGGGAATAGAAGTTGGCCTCCCATTTGTACTACGATGCGTAAACGCAGTCAGGGACCGCTACAAGCAATCTAGGAAGTCCTTCCTCACCAACGAAGAGGGAAAAGTGCTGAAACGAGTGGTATTTGAGGACGAGGAGGAGCGTGGAGGAATGGAGGAACGTGCTTTCCTGGATTGCGTATGCGCTGAAGTTGCTTTGCCAGAGTATGTATGACCTTTTCCCGGATTACAGCAAGATGGTGGTACAATTTGGGTATGTTGTGTTATGGTCAACTATCTGCCCGCTCGCTGGAGATATGCATATGCGCTTTTTTTCGTCCATTTTTTTTTTGTCCCTACTGAACTTGGCGTAGTCATGGCTTTCCTTAATAACCTACTAGAACTCCGATCTGACGCGTTCGAGATCACTGTACACCACCGCCGTCCGATACCCGCCAGAGTAGACACAATCGGACCATGGCTCAACGCACTCTCATTCCTCACCTGGTTCGGCGCTCTTACCGACTCATCTTTGCTTACCCCTCGGAGCCCGTGGTACATCTTGACAGTTGGGCAGGGCTAGTTTTGAATCAAAATCAACTTCGCCAGGATGCCCTCCCTTTTGCTAACGTTCAGTTCTCAATTATATTTTGGATGAGTGCGTTGCTATTCCTCAAGGTACCGCTGTTATTATGTCTTTCATTTGACATGCATTATACTCTGACATCCCACAACCTACCCCTAATCCTCAAGAATTACGGAAAAACAACTGGGACATCAAAACGCTGATCTTCTTCAAAGCAAGTTGCAAGCCAATTGTTATAATTTACATTTAGAGAATCAACTTCCAGCTGGGATGTTGGATAGTATGCGTCGTGGAGATTGTGGTCATCCTTGCGACTGTGGAAACTTCCAATCCAATATCACAACTTATCAACAAGAAACTCGTTTACGGATCAACAGATCCGCGGGTGATCCTCGAAATTAACGCAAGCTTTATGTTTGGCCCATGCATCAGCCTTACAGGAATTTTTATTCCACACCTTTGCTTTCACAAGCTAGGAAAATATTTTACCTTGGAGCTCAGAGTCAGTATCCTAAAAGATCACAAACTCATCACATCAGGGCCATATTCTATTGTCCGTCATCCGAGCTATACTGGTTTCATGCTCGCTGGTGTCGGGTACACCATATGTCATGTAAACCATGGGTCTTGGGCTGCCTGCTTCTTTATAACCTTCAGTAGTTCATCTTATGTCATCCAGTGCTATCTTTGCTATTTTTCAGATACAAAGTGCAGCAGATGATCCGTTTACACGCTTCTCAGCTTTACTTTCTCTGATTTGTGCTTTCATCAGCGTTCTCTACGGCTGTATGTACATCATTCGGTTTGACAGCATGCGTGAGACGCCCAAAGCTGTGGAGTGGGCGTTTGTGCGTCTGATTTATCCTGTTGCGATCTACCCTCCCGATGCACCCTTTGATTTGTAGGACGCCCAAAATAACAGAACGTCAATATTGTGGAATGTCCATGTTTTGCTTGCCATGCCTCTCATATGGCTTGCCTGGTGAGTCAATTTATAGTTTATGAGCAGTCATCCGCCAACTTCCAATGCCCTAGGTCAATAATACTATACGTGGTCTGTTTTTTGTCCCTTGTATGGAGAACGGGAACCACAGAAATTAGTCGATCCCCACAGACTGTGACTTTGCATGATATCTTAGGGCCCCGAATTGCTCTTTCTACTATCATGGCACTAGGGCTGGCATACTTTGTTTTGGTTTTTACCACATTCGGGCAATACGGTGATGTAATGGACAATTTGTGGAATTTACGGGTAAAGACTTGGTTGTTAGAGGTATGTGTCGACCAGGTACCAGAGCCCAGGACAAATATTGGACAGTGATTGGTCCTCCATTTCAATTGCATACAAAAGAAGAAAGGCACCTTGATGAATGTAAATTTTCACATAACTGTGACTTAATTTTGGAGGCCAAACTAGAAAATAACAAGATTAGAATGCATTTAAAAACAAGGAATAATAAATTCATTGACAAGCTAACAGAGAAAGTAACTGTGACATGTACTCACTTGCTCTCGTATATTCTCCAGTCAAACTGACGCTATATTCTTCAACTTCCAAGGCCGAGCTAAGGTTTCATTGAACACTTTATCATTACAATAGATCACAAGCCGTATACGGTCGGCAGGAGACAATGGAATATGAGAACCAGACTCTGCAGAGAACCCAGCAAATACAACTGAGTGAACAGCGCCAATGCGAGCACACGCCAAAAAGGCAGCAACGACTTGCCATGTCATGGGCAAAGAGACGGAGACACTATCGCCTTTTTTAATGCCAAATGATTTAAGAACATTTGCAATGCTGGATACTTCACGCAAGAGTTCTGCATAAGTCACTTCGCGGCCCTCACCTGGCTCATCAGCTTCGTAGATGATGGCAGTCTGATCGCAACAAAGGTATTCATAAATCAAAACTTTAAGTGTATCGCGATCTGTACCTTGTCTGGATGTTTGAATACCTATTCCCGTCGGTCAACACAGTTATAAGAAGTGTTTAAACCGCCCTATGGCAACCACGCAATATCACCTGTCTCAAATCCGCCAGATCGGACAGTGTGGAATAGACGATCCCAGTACAGGAGCTTTCGTGCTTTCTGTGTGAAATCAAAGATCGTCAGTGATCTGCGTTGACAGCGACAAGAAGCATCACAGAGCTTCTAAGCGCGTAGCTGTGCAACCTACGTGAGCCCACCACTTGTCCAATTCATGGCCTACAGTTTCAGCGTGTGCATCTCAATATGCCTGGATATTGGGTCTGATAAGGGGTTTCCTTGCTCCTGAAGTATGCAACAGGTGTAGCGGGGAGTTCAGAAAGAAAGTCAGAGTGGCTTTAGAATAATAATGTTCAAAGAGAATGAGGAAGAAATGTTGAAATGAACATAGGGAGGCCGAATAGCAAGCCAGCATAGAGGGCATGGGCCATGATCTCCAGGACTTTGCGAACGGGATCCATAGTACCAGCAAGAGGAGAATTGAGAAAGGGTGGCAACTAAGGCCTAAGTACTAGTGAGTACCAGCAAGAGGAGAATTGAGAAAGGGTGGCAACTGGTGCCTAAGCAGATCCAATGACCAAAAGTCAGAAAGACTACCAGCCATTATATACTTTTGGTCCATGTGTTCTAATAGAAGATGGGTGTCTTCAGCATTTTGCCGCAGATTAGTCACCCAATATGCCTTCTAAAAAAGGCCATTTTTATCCGCACAAACCGGTAATTAAGGTAAGTAAAGGCAAGCAGGTTGCTCTGCTATTCTCATTCCGGCAGGAATCCCTGGGAATGTTGAGCGAGGGCGAGCACTTGCAGATTACCCCTTTGACAGTTCTGTTCTCTCAGCATAGTCCTAACAAGTGCGCCAGTGAGTTGATAGACGGAGGCCGATAATTTGTAGGAAGAGTCCATAAAGAAGTTATTGGAATTGGTGGGCGACGACGATTCGCGCCATAAGCGAGAGTGGGTTGTTGGATGTGAAGCGGATATGAGGTGTTCGAGGACTCCGATGGGATGGCAAAGTGCCATCAGTGAGTAATAGTGAGTACCAGCAAGAGGAGAATTAAGAAAGGGTGGCGACTGGTGCCTAAGTGGATCAAATGACCAAAAGTCAGAAGGGGTTGGGGGTTAGGAAGGAGAAACCGCATTGCAAACACGTGCGGCTTTGTTGCGGGCCTCAATGGGCATACTGTGAAAAAAAATACTAACTCACCCAATCATCCAACTCTATTCTGAAAATGGAGGACGGTCCGGAATTCGATTGTACGTATTGGGTGAGGTACGTACGGGCATTGGAAAGTTCGGGTCGACGATTGGAAAGTTCAGATCTGCGCCACGTAGGCGCCAGGATCTCTGATGAGGACGGAAAACTCCACCAATCCCCCCTCTTACCATGATCAGCCTAATCCATGAATCCCACTCCTTGGATGAGGACGGAAAACTCCACCAATCCCCCCTCACGACCTCTTACCATGTCAACTTTGAAAAGGACCGGCTGCTGGTAGCGCCACCTCTTGTAAGTCCTCGAGACTATCATAACGTACCGGCCGCTGGTAGCCACCCCCCCCCCCCCCCCCCGTAAGTCCCCGATAGGTAATGTACCGGCTGCTGGTAGCGCTGTACATGGCCCGAAGGACCCTGGAGCTATCTACCTCAGTGCGATAAAAGGCCCTCCGACTGATGGTCTTGACGCCGCCGTACGCGACATTGAACTCAGAGATGAGGAATGCCTGTCTTCCAACTCCTCACCTCTTACAGTTGTCCTTACTCAGGATCTCAACAGAACTACCGCAACAGTACCTACTCTACACCACGCCAATGATGGAAGATCAATGCATATGTACGACGAGTACGCAACATTTACTATCTACGCTGTGGGCTGAACCTCTCCACACAATGATAGAAATCTACCAGGCCGAAAGAGACCATCTCAATCGGGGTTGTCCTCATAAGGTGCAACACCGCTTACAAAGAATTCATCTGGGACCTCACCTAGTTACGTTCGAGAATTCGGGGATCTTGGGGTGTCTTGTCCCGGCATCCAATTCTACTCGTATTCCATGTGTTGACCCCATGTTCAGCACGTTGACACATGGTACTCGCCTCATCTCAAATCTCAACCACTTTGAGCAAATAGGTCAGTAGGAACAGCCAGGGGTCCTCCAAAGTGGGCGTTGGCTTCACACTGACTCTAGCTTGGACTGCAGATTCTAATGACATCTTGATGTCCTTCCCCATTCTCCAAAGCAGGTTCACTATGGCTGTCAGGCTGCACACCCACTACCAATCCAAGGCGCCCAAAAAACCGTGTTGGGCAGGATGGGATCTGTAGCCAGTTAGTTACCAAAATGTGTTGAAGGTAGGAACATACTTGAGAGACCGATGAATAGGTGTAGTTGCCCATGCATGTTGACGGTTTGAATGACACTTGAAAGAACAGGAGGGGGGAGCGCTGAGCGACAAAATTACTGATTATCAAACAATTCAACAGATTGGTGCAGGAACTTGGGAGATGTGCTGCATAATGCATAGGTTTTGTGTCCATATCAGGTAGAATGAGGATCAAATCATTTGATTTAATATGAACCCATTACTAAAATGAAGTCGAATTTTGCCCACAATAGTTCTGTATCAGAACTCCTGGCAGGGCTATGAGTTTGGAAAGCAATGTAAGCGAGTTTTCACCAAACCTTTATCCATTTTTGCTGCCCACCCTCCTCTCCCTTGTATCTCAAATTGTAACAACATTTTTGTACTTGTACTTGTAGTGTACCTTAGCCTCCCATGCCTCAATTGTGGATCGTTGACCTGCCACTCATTTAGACACACAGTTCAATGTGTTACTGTACTGCCTCCGAAAATCACTATTCTTGTGAGTGAAAACAATCAGCCCAAAATGAGGGTTGGCTGATAAGGTGATGGCCTACCGTGTTGCGCACAGAAGGAAAAATTATCAACACAAAACCTCTGGATCTGGGTACAGAGGCACACGAGAAGGCGCCTTATCCCTGGGAATTACGAAGAATCGTCGATCAGAGGTGCTTCTCCGATTCCGCCTGCCTCACAGTACCCCCGCTGCGGCTAAGTAATGTTTTCTAGCATTATTAAATTTGCTGCGACATGCCGCCAAACTAAGTTTGATGCTCTTCAAATGCTCTCCGGCATAGTTGAGTTTGAATGGCACTGTATTTAATGTGTCGATACCTTGGAGAATTATTTCGCTCCATCTTTCATTGACTTTGCTACCTGGCCAAACTCAACACCCCTCCTGATGTTTCCGAACACCCATTTAGCCCAATGGTCATACCCGCAACAACCAAGTCCTACTTATGATGCGAATCATCATCGCCCAACAGTCTTATGGACCCTTCCTACCGTGACACAATATCAGGGTCCGTCTATCAACTCACCAACAGACTCGTTAGGACCCTCCTTGTTATGGCGAGTACATCTCACACAAATGACCCAAAAGTGCGCGTCTCCTCGCACGATCCTTGAAATTATGTTTCACGCCGTCTACGCTTGCTTGCTGTTTGGTCTTCCTATGTTATACACATTGCGTGTATCGAAAATATCCGAACAGGTTGATGCAAGCATGGGTAGGGTGAAGAAGTCGGTGTTGGAGATGTCCGCACAGACCCAACCCAATAACCAGAATTTGAGGCTTATGGGCTTTGCATCCTTTGATTCCCGCAATGCGCCTCTGCTGCATGGTGATTTGAAGTATGCCTGGGACTCATTCATTGACTCTATGATGAATGATTGGAAGATGTTGAATGTTATTTCCATTGTGTTGCTGTCGTAAGTGTAGATTGATATCCTGCGTAATTTTTATTCACGTACACATCCAGCGGTATCGTTGGTATCTTGCAAATCCAAAGCACGGCTGATGATCCGTTCACACGCTTCTCAGGTTTACTATCCTTAATCTGTGTGTTTATCAGCGTTTCGTGTGGGTGTATGTATAGTATCCGGTTTGACAGCATACGCGAGACTCATAAAGCTGTGGAGTGGTCATTGGTGCGCCTGATTACCCTTTATCTCTTATTGTCCTAAACCACTGTTTGGTTCATAGGAAGCTCAAAATACAAAAACATCAAGTTTCTGGAATGTCCATATCTTACTTGCTATACCTCTTATATGGCTCGCTTGGTCAGCTCCCTTACAATTTCCCATCCAATAATTTCTCAACGCTTTGCCTTAGGTCAATATTACTATACCTGATCTGTTTTCTATCTTTTTTATGGAGGACGGGAACCATTCTTAACAGCAAATCCCCACCTACCGTGACTACTCACGACATCTTATGTCCCCGTATCATTATTTCCGCTATCATCGCACTGGGATTCACCTGCTTCATATTGATTTTCACCACATTCAGGCGATACGACGAAGCGATGGACCACGCGTGGAACTTGCGGGTCAAGGGTTGGTTATTAGAGGCAAAATCTCATACACGGCAGCAAGGAAGTAGAGTCAAAGCCAGGCGCACCAATCAATAATGCTGTTGAAGGATTTGATTATACTGTTTTCAACAGCGTTTGGGAAAAATGTGGCCCTTCCACATCAGGAAAACACAAATTCACTTAATGCTACTTAATTTCTGAAATAAGTACATTTTAAGTAGAATATATCTAAGTAAAGTGTTCCTTAAACTAAGTGTGCTCGTCTTAAAAAGACAAGGTCCATTTTCTTATTGTGTCTTAATTCCTACTTAAAAATGGTGCTGACTTAAAAGTCGGTGAGACAACCTGCTATCCTTAATTAAGAGGAGATTAAGGTACTATTAAGCATAAATTAAGGTAGAAGAATGATATTCAGACTCTTTAAGTGGACATGATGTTGAACTTCAAATTTATTCTATAGGCTGGTAGTTGAATAACAGCCACATGGTAACTGATACGATATGGTATATATACTGTAAGTAGGGAGGATGAACGCATAGAAATGATGAAACATGTGATGAAATTAAAAATGTGCCTCCGACTAGTAGTACTACTCAGAATCAAAATCGGAGTCGTCATGAAGACCTGCAACATCATCTGCCTCATCAACGATTATCTCATTGCCAGCGTCACCCAATTGAGCCAGTTTGGATAAGCTCCTAGCTTCATCAACAATTTGCTGGAACTTGTCGTCTCATTTCTGATCCCCTGTCAAATTTTCCCTAATTGCTATGAGGTAGCCGCTTGCTATCTTCCCCCAACTGGCGTTGTTGAAGTCAGTTGCCTTTGATTCCTTCCTGGATGCTTTGTTGGTCCCCTTGATGATGAAGCTGCCTCGCGTTCTGGCCTTGCGTTCAGTGACAGTTTCGCAGGTTATGCTGCCATCTCGCCACAATGTAAGTGCTCGTTCCACCTATTAAAAATGACTTGTGAATCTTTATGGTAATACTATTTGTTCATGGGTACATACCGCAACAGCAGCAAGTGCGAGCGCAACAATGGGGCGGTCTACATTGCCCAAGCTAAGTTGATTCAGGGAGTCGGCATCATCACCGTCATCATTGTGGTTGTCGACATCATCTGGGGCAGCAAGGGCCGGTACCTCCAAGGCACCGTAGGTGAAGTTGTAATGCAAGGAGAGAGTCTGTACAATAAGCGGACCCTGAAAGATACCAGAGCGCTTCGGTCTCTATAAGAAATTTGAGAAGTGTGACTTGAAACATTGAAAAAAGAAATACCTCGTCAGTCAGTGACTCTTTGACACGTAGGTAAAGGTAACGACGATGTTCTAGCGCATTAGAAGCAAATTCCTGTTGAGCTTCATCATTCATGTTCTCTTGATCAAAATATGCCTGAATGGCAGCAAGGGCAACAGAGCCGAATGCACTTCGCCATTCAATTACGCGTTGGTCCGCCTGTTAGACATGGTAGTTTGCAAAAAGAAGATAAAAATAATTACTTACAACAAAGAAAGCTGGTCCATCACACTTGGTGGTGCCGCGCACACGCTTTTTGTAGACTACGTTCCATACCTCGCGCAGAATCACCTCAGCATCACTAACCTCGATAATCCAAGCTTCCTTAACGAGGCAACTTCCGATGACCTCAAGGTAGGTTGTGACAAAACTGCGTCGCCATACAGCCCCATCCATGCAACCATTAGGAAGGTCAGCGTTTGTGAACACCACTTTCCTCTTTGACAAGGGCTTGGGCTTGGGCTTGGGCTTGGGCGTCCCCGGCTCAATTTTAACGATACTCTATTATATTTACATGAAACAAAAAATAGGAGAGTTGACAGTATACGCACTGCATTTGTGGCCCGGATCTTTCCTTTTACCGGGCTGTGCAAGGCTGCTTGACGCTCCACTGCCTCGCTTTCCTCAAACCAGATGACGCTGCCTTCATCTTCACCAGGCTTATGTTGCGACTTTATGGCACTAGTACTGCTCCTCGTTGAGCTAATAACTGTGTTGGAAGTGGCAGTTGTCCGTGTTGAACGTGCGGTAATGACCGTTGGGGCTGTGCGAATGGTTGAAGCTGGTTTATGCGGGGCCGCTGACGGCTCTACTTGAGATACCCAGTTAGTGACAGGACCAAAAACTTTTTTGTTGATCTTGTTAGACCTTAAGTCATGGAAAAAAAGTGTCGTTTCAGAGAGAATCAGCATAGAGATAAGGAGAACACACGTGGCTGTGGAGTGTTCACGTTTGGAATCATTGTTCGGCTGTCCATTATCGGAAACCTGACCAAACAGTTGGCCGCATGTTTATTGACTGATAAGGCACTTACTTTGTTCATCCCATCATCTCCGAGGTTTTCACGTCGTTTATTAACCTGTTCCCTCACAGTAGTCTTCACAGGCTTTGTCTTCTTTGCCTTTGGGTCGGGCAACTTGATCTCCTTGCTCAACTCTTGCACTGTGCCCTGTTCCCTCGAAGTCGTCTTCACAGTCTTTGCCTTTGGGTTGATCTTCTTGCTCATCTCTGGCACCGCGCCTTGTTCCCCAACGTTACTCTTCCTCTTTTTCTTGGGTGTTGGGTCATCGTCCAAGTCAACATATTCGGTGTCATCCTCGGCGTACTCATTCGTACCATCGTCTGCATATGTGAAATTATCACCGTTCTCAGGGAGAGAGTCATCATTGCTGTAAGCCTCATCCCTGTAACTATTCAAGTTTGCCACGGCGTAAGTCCTCTCCAGCCGCCTTGGTTCAGTGGCATCGTTTTTTGTACGTGAGCCGGCTGTCACGGCTGTCATGTGTTTATACTGATATGACTAATTATAGGACTCACTAATCGTTGATTGTGCTGAAACACGTCCGTCTGCATCATCAACTACCATTTCTTCATCTAATGCTTGTGCTATCACCAGATATCAGCTCAGTGTCGTTATTTCTTTTGGGGGAATTTGAATACTTACAGCAACCGGAAGAAACTTGGCGACCTGGCTGGATTGGCCTGGGTTGTGGTCGTGCGGCCGCAGACAACTGGACTCCCGA
Organism: Cystoderma amianthinum; assembly: GCA_036936965.1. NCBI lineage: Eukaryota > Fungi > Basidiomycota > Agaricomycetes > Agaricales > Squamanitaceae > Cystoderma > Cystoderma amianthinum. The sequence goes on from JASFDA010000233.1 coordinate 11,420, forward strand.
GTTCTTATTCCCCTGGTGGGCACTTGAGGCTGACAGTTGTGTTCCTTTTGCCACGGCTACTTTCGGGATAATGATTAGCGGTACCTCATGAATAGAATGATTTTATACCCCTCAAGTTTCGAGGGTGTGCGGATTCGGCTCTTGCTTCATCAACTTCCATTTTGTCCTCACGTTGTGCAATACGTGAGAGTCCCTCCTCGGTTTGCTGAGCTTTAGCAAGCCGGTCGCTTTCTGCATGCTCTCTTTCCTGTTGCATCTCCACCTTACCACGCCTCTTCCGTGGGACATCAACGAGGCCTGGATTTTTGCGTGTGTCTCGTTGACTGCGTCTCATGTGTGTGAAGGATTCAAGGAATTGACGTGGCTAAGTGATGGCAGAAAATAAACGTGACAAAGACTCGGACTTAGCAATTTTAAACAAAGTCCTGATTGCTCAAATACTGATACGACCCATATACATACCTTGGGATTCATCCAACCTCACTCTCTCATCTATTTATCATGGTAAATCGGCATAGACTGCTTTGTCGAGATCATAACCCAGCACAACTTTGATGTGGGTTTCCCAATTGTCACCGATGGTTCAAAAATATGGCTGGGCGAACGAAACACATAAAAACTCAACACAGTCCTTATGCTACAATGCATTCCCAAGCCGCACCTCTTACAGTTCAAGATGAATTGATGCAAGACACTGATTATTGTGACGACGATTACTCAAGTTCTGAAGGAGACGATTGCATTGATGATCCTGATCACAATGTCAACTTTGTCAGACATTCAAGTTGGGATCGGCTAGGTTTTTCCCGTTTTTCAACTACTTCATGCAGTTGATTTAATCCCCTACCCCTTCAAGGTGACCCGGTCTCAGACATCAATATGGATGAGCCACGCGATGACTCACAATCTCAAGGTGATCCGGTCTCAGATAACAACACAAATCTGCTGCCTGATGACCAGCAATCCCTCCCTTCCCTCGATGAAAATCCTGCTGTTGAATATGGGTATGACAAGGCCGGCAGGAGGATCAGGACAACAGTACGTCACCCTCATATTAATGGTTAGTCTGCTGGTTGTTGTTACATCTTTGAGTCTCTAATACTTATCTACCAGGTATACCATGTGCCGAAGATGGCAGTGCGCTACCTCTTGGGACTCCCCCATCTCCAAATTTGGCCGAGACGCCAAATAACTGGGGACCATTTCAAAATGGTATAGAATTTCGACTGGCCGAGTTTCTCTTCTGCAAAGAAGAAATGTCTGCGGGCAACATTAAGACACTGATGGACCTCTGGGCGGCAACACTTCTTCCTCACGGCGATGTCCCACCTTTCGCTAACCATACAGATTTATATAATATGATTGATTCCATTCCATTGGGGGATGTTCCATGGGAAAGTTTTCAAGTAAAATACGATGCAGAAAAGATTCCTAACGATGGTCCTATTCCTCCTTGGATGACTGCAAAGTACGAGGTTTGGTTTCGGGACCCTCATACTGTCGTGAAGAATTTGATAGCCAATCCCGACTACAAAGGTTCTTTTGACACGTCACCGGTCCAAGTATTCAATCAGGATGAGGATCGTGAATACCAAAATTTCATGTCAGGAGATTGGGCATGGGAAGAAGCCGTCAGTTCCCTTATTTTTTATTTTGATAACACGTTGACCATATTGTATTAGAATGAAATAGCAAAAAATCCAGCAAATGAAGGGGCAATGCTTGTTCCGATCATTCTCGGAAGCGACAAGACAACTGTTTCCATAGCTACTGGGCACAATGAATACTATCCTCTCTACGCATTGATTGGGTCTGTTCATAATAATGTGCGCCGAGCACACCGTGGTGCTGTCGTGTTAATTGGTTTTCTTGCTATTCCAAAGAGTATTTTCATTTTCATTACATAGCTAGCTCCATTTATTAATATACTTCTCAGCGGATAAGGTTCATGCAGATGATATTCACTTTCGAAAATTCCGACGGCAGCTCTTCCATACATCACTGTCAATGATTCTCCAAAGTCTACGGCCTGGAATGACAGTGCCGGAAGTTGTACGCTGCTTTGATGGTCACTTTCGGCGTGTTATCTACAGCATCGGACCATATATTGCAGACTACCCTGAACAAGCTCTTGTTGCCTGTATAGTACAGGGGTGGTGTCCCCGGTGAGTTTAAATTATATTTATTGAATGAATTTCTGCTAAAGTCGAACCGTAGGTGCAAAGCAGATTCAGACAACCTCGACGGCAAAGGTGGGCCACGTTCGCGGGAGCATACAGACACCCTAGTTGAAGAACTTCAACTAGGGACACTCTGGGATGAATATGGTCTTGTTGGAGATGTTGTTGTATGGGTGTATTTATTATAATTAACTTTCAATTGATTTTGATTTATTAGCCATTCACAAATGACTTCCCTCGTGCAGATATTCATAAACTCATTGCACCCGACATTCTACATCAACTTATTAAAGGTGTATTCAAAGATCACCTTGTAACATGGGTTGAACAATATATACGCAAGACATCAACGCCACAACGTGCTAAAGAAATTTTGAGGGATATTGATTGCCGGTACCTATTGTTAATACTTGTTTCAGTCACAGCTAAACAGTGCGTGCAGTATTGCAGCAGCAGCACCCTTCTCTGGTCTTTGTCGCTTTGCTCAAGGTCGTAACTTTAAACAGTGGACTGGTGATGACTCCAAGGCTCTCATGAAGATACGCATTATTATACATATATCCCAAACTGAACACTTGGTTGCTAGGTTTACCTGCCTGCAATAGAAGGTTATGTTCCAACGGACATCTTGCGGACAATACGAGCATTCCTTGAATTTTGCTATATTGTTTGTCACAATGTTATCACTGAGAAAATGATCGATGAGTTGGAGGACGCTCTTCAACAATTCTATCATTACCGAGAAATTTTCAAGGAACTTGGCATTTGCAGTGGCTTCTCACTTCCAAGGCAACATTCCATGAAACACTACCTTGCCTTAATTTGGTCATTTGGTGCACCAAATGGGATTTGTTCATCCATTACTGAATCAAAACATATAGTAGCAGTTAAGAGGCCATGGCGGCGCTCAAGTCACTTTGAGGCATTAGGCCAAATGTTGCTCACAAACCAACGGCTAGACAAACTTGCAGCTGCCCGCACTTACTTTACAGAATGTGGAATGCTCGAGCGTACCGCTCTCGCCGAAGCATTGAACATGATCAGTAAGTTCTTCCAAGCTATGCAAAACCATACCTCACTACGTTACGCAGAACTGGCACGCATTCATCAAAACCTTCAAACAGACAACGACAAAAGCAATGACGACAACGAGATGGAGAACGGTAATAATGATGATGACGCTGGCATCAATGACAATGATGACAACGCTGGCATCGATGAGTTGAATGACAATGATAACAACGCTGGCATTGATGATAATCAACTGTCTGATGAACCAACAGTTTTGGCTCATGTTGAACTTGCTCGGACAATAGGTTTATTTCTATTCTATGGTACTGACACTAAAATTTGCCTAATATATCCCTTCTATAGTTCAAAAACGCACCCCAACTGATCTTGCCATCGAAATTGGCCAGCCCCAGTTTCCAGAACTCCTCCATCAGTTCCTATACGACCAATTATACCCCAACAGCAATCAAACATCAGCTGATGTATCCCTGAATGCTTGCCCCCCATTTTCAGGCATGGTTTCTATTCATAACTCCGCTGTTTCCACATATTATGCCCCAAGTGATCCATCTGGCATTAATGGCATGCATCGCGAACACATTCGAGCAACTGCTTCTTGGCGGAAAGGACCTGCGCGGCTTGACTGTGTCTTTGTTGAGGCCTGTCCAGATATGGATATTATGAGTGGTTTAGATATCGCTCGAATCCTGTTATTTTTTTCATTCACGTTTCAGGATCAAACTTATCCCTGCGCCCTTGTGCACTGGTACTCATTTATTGACCAAGAAGGTGACGCTGATACAGGAATGTGGATGGTTGAGCCGCAACTATGGCAAGACCATTCACCCTACATTTCGGTGATCCACTTAGACTGTATATTTTGTGCGGCTCACCTTCTTGCCATTTATGGTGATATTCCTATTCCAGATACTACTACCTTCAATACATCGCTTGACGACTTCAAAGCTTATTATGTCAACAAATATGCCGATCATCACGCTTTTGAACTCGCAACGTAAATTTACTCTGACTATGAAGAACTTGGAATTGGGTAAGTGAGACAATATGACGATTTGCTTGTGTTTTTCTCACACTCAAACATCATATGAAATTATATGCCAAAATTTGCTAATAAAAGATACTCAGTTTTGCTCGGGCATTCTCTTACTCACAGAGCGCCTCCTGCCACCTGTACACGAGTCCGGTGGCAACCATATAATTCTCCCTGTTCTGCAGCCTCAATCTTCAGAACGTCACCAGCCTCCTACCCCGCTCAATCTGTATCATTGTCCTCACCTCCAGTTCCTACTCCCTTATGTGAAATTGATCGTCTCAGACAAGCACTGCCCACCAAAAGAATCCCCATTACGAGACGCCACCAAGAACAAATATGCTGTAGGCCTAGTTGGTCAGTAAATTTAGTTTTGATCGCGGTACATCATTTTTCTGACGCTCAAGCATCCCCTTCCCCTCAGATCAAGCTTTCAAATCAGTATGTGAAATATGGCGCCCTCAAGACATAGCCTCCATATTTGTAACACCATCTCGGGCGATTCATCCCTGCGACTGATGCGGAGCCAGCCATTGAGGCCAAACTGGACTCGACAAGTCAGACTTGCTTCTCATGGAGTAATTGCATGGATACCATCCGTGTCACTGACGTCAGTCCTGAATACAGCTTTGCAAGTGGCAATTTCACTTCTCATGTACAAGCTCACGACTCCGCCGATTCGATTACCTGCGCCAGGGAAATTGATTGAAATCCAAGTTTTGCTCGGGCAACAGAAACCTAAACCCAGCCCTCCCTTAATTCATTTACCCCCTCTGCCACCTCTGCTTTGTCCTTGTTGCGCCTTCCTTGCTTCATCAATTTTGGCGTCTGAATTTACAAGTTAAATGCTCTTAAACCCAGCCTTCCTTTACCCCCCTGCCATTTTCTCTGTTTTGTCCCCATCGTGCCTTCCTCGCTTCATTCTATGATCTAGAGACAGGCAAATGTGTTTACATGGAACTGTATCTCTGGAGAGACTATCTTTGTCACTGCTGAACATGAGGCGACAAGCGGTATGATTGGTGTGAGTGGGTGATGCCTCCTTGTTAGACTTGCTAATAATTAACCTGTCATTTTTTAGGCCCTTGAGCATTACAAGGACTTGGCAGACATCACGCGTGCTATCGTACACACCGCCGGCCTCCAAATAGACGTGAGTGTCGTTGTCTGCAATGGGCGACAACTTAATTTAACTCTTGTTTGTAGTGGCTCGTTAACTATTTCAGTCGGCTGACAACGGAACAGTCGATGGCGTGTATGCAAGAAATGCTACGCATCAAGTTGTTATTCAGATTGCTACCAAATATTCCGATATCCTAGGCCTGTCAAACTCATCAAGATGTTTGAAGGTTTGAAGAGTTTCGAGAGTCTTTATTATTATCTCGGATCTATCGTCAACCTTAGCGAAGACCCTGAAGTCCATTTCAAGTATATTCAAGCTGCCACGCTAACTCGCCAAATTCGTGAAGTCGAGCGCATCTGCAGGGAGAGAGTAACTTTTGAAGGTCAAGAACTTCCTTAAAGAGGCAAAGCTCCAGGACCAACTTCCCCTCATCATTGTTTGCGACCGTTTCAACTTCGTGCACGACCTTGTACTGTATCTGTACCAGAATGGGCTCACCAAGTTCATTGCGGCATACGTTCAACGTGTCAACTCTGTCCGTACCCCTCAAGTTGTTGGTGGGCTATTGGATGTAGATTGCGATGAGACCACTATTAAAGGCTTCCTTGTGTTGGTCACTGGTAACTTCCCTATTGACAAGCTTGTAAACGAGGTAGAGCAGAGGAATAGGTTAAAACTTATCCTACCTTGGCTAGAGGCCCGTGTCCAAGCTGGAAGTCAAGACCCCACTGTGTTCAATGCTGTTGCCAAGATATATATTGATAGCAATAACAATCCCGAGCAATTCTTGAAGGAGAATAACGTAAGCATTCAGCCGCATCCCGTTCGTTCCCCATTTTTAATGATTCCACTATAGGTTTCTGTGATGAGGAGCTGATCTCCATCACAAACGACAACTCTATGTTTAAGCAACAAGCTCGTTACTTAATCAAGCATCGTCAGCCTAAACTTTGGGCTCAGGTTCTTGTTCACGACAACATTCACCGTTGCCAACTTATTGACTAGGTGCATACTACTAAGTTTGTTTTCATTAGTTTAGTGCATTTACTCAATCCGGTTTTAGATTGTAGCTACAGCTCAGATCCAGACGACGTCTCCATCACTGTCAAGGCTAATCATGCTGGTAAACATGACGATCTTGTTCGCTATCTACAAATTGCTCCGCGGGCCCAAGAATAACACTGAACTCGCCTACGCATACGCCAAGACTGACCGTTTGCACAATATGGAAGATTTCGATTTCCTCGGCATGACCAATGTCGCTGATATTTCTCGAGTAGGAGAGAAGTGTTTCAAGGATGAGCCCTACTAGACTGCCAAGTTGTTGTTCACAAGTATCTCAAATTGGGCAAGACTTGCAACGACTTTGATATACTTGAGCAAGAATCAAGCTGCTGTGGAAAGTGCTCGTAAGGCAGGAAACACCCAGTGAGTTAGGCCCAATTATCTCTGCATTTGGTCACTGATGCGTTATAAGGGTTTGGAAGCAGGTCCATGCTTCTTGTATTGAGAAGGGCGAGTTCTGTTTGCCGCAAATTTGTCTGACAGTCCTCATTCCCCGGGTCGATCACAGCCATGTGGTTCGCATGTTCAGCCAAATTGACCATATCCCTCTTATCCGCTCATAGTTATCTCATTGCTGTGCAACATGTAAGCAATGCATATCTATATTAAGTATTATTTTCAACGCTTTGTAGCTCAATATTGAAGCTGTCAATGATGCTTATAACCACCTCCTGATCAAAAAAGAAGACTACAAGACCCTTCGTGATTCTATCGACAGTTTCGACAATTTTAACAATATAAGTCTTGCGCAAAAACTAGAGAGACATGCACTTCTTGAGTTCCGCCGGCTGGCAGCCCACTTGTATAAGGCATGTCTCTCTTTCCTGTGACCGAAATACACTTACCTGTTGCTTAGAAAAACTCACGATGGGAGGAGTCAATAGCTCTTTCAAAACAAGACAAGTTGTACAAGGACGCCATGGTCACAGCCGCTACTTCTGCTTCAATAGAAGTTGCAGAGGAGCTCCTTTCGTACTTTGTCGACATTGGCAACAAGTAGTGTTTCGCAGCTATCTTCTCTATCTGCTTTGATCTTTTGCGCTCTGATGTGGTTAAGGAACTTTCGGGGCCTCGGTGACTTTTGTGTGCCCTGTGAGATTCAGGTTCTTCGATTGCTGGTCGACAAGGTACTTATTGTCTCCCAAATCTGGGCTTGTACTAAACCCGCTCTACAGTTTGCGCAATTAGAAAAGGAGGTTAAAGAGCGGTTGAAGAAGGACGCTCAGAAGGTATAAAATTACACAGTCCATGTTTGCATCCGTCGCCATTCATTGCGCTATTGTGGAAACCTCAGGCCCGTGGTTTATTGTGTGTACTGGGCTATTACGAACCTTCTACCCATATTGGAAAGAGCGACAGATGGAGCGAGGTGGTCATCAAATTCAGTGCGTTACTTCCTTTCATTGTAACTAAAAACTAAAAAAAACAATTCAAACTTGAAGGTATTATTTCTTATTCCTCTTCTCCTCCTCGACACCCGCCACCTTATGGTGAAAATGGTACAAGTCGCGCTGCTATTAACATGCCTCATGTTGATGGTATGATACCTGAGTCAAGTTTGGCCCGATCTGTGCTGTGTCGAACTCAAAACAGGGTGTCGACGTGAGGGGTACTGTGAATGGTGTTCCGTCATGATTCAAGTCGCAAAACCAGCCACCGCAGTCATTTCTTTATACCCAACGAGCGGTTTTGGCTCTCAGCGAGTACTGTTTGTACCCTGGCTATCTACCCCGTTCGACGTCGGGAAGTTCGGCGTCTGTGATTGACTGTTATTTACTGGTCATTGACGGTTTGGAGGTAATTTCAAATCGGGTGTGGCACTACATGATGGTAATATGATAGGAACCAACGGAGAAGTGTTGACTCGGATCTCTATCTCCACTTGGGCCCCAGTTATCTGTGAAATCATTCCACTGTCTGATCATTGAACTTGAATGCTGCACTTAGTAATGCTTAAAAGTTTGAAGCCAGCTTAACTTGACTTATTATAGCCAAAGGTTTCTTATTGCCTCTTAATAAATTTGGGTGTATTCCTGTGTCTTAAAGCTACTTAATATCTCCTTAAATGACTTACAAATATTTCATCCTTAAAATAAAATAAAAAATAAGTAAATTTTTATCTTTATGAATGTAATATCTGATTTAAGTTATATAAGTACTACTAAGTGAATCTAAGTGAATTCGTGTTTTCCTGATGCAATTGTGACTCAGTTTTCGACTGGAGTAGTGCAGGGTCGCACTCAGTGACTCCTCCATGCTTACACGTGGCCACTAGATTCCACTGCTTTTTGAAAATCTATGTTTTCATTGTAAAGTTGGAGTTGCAGCCAACCTGCCTCCAACTTTCTTTTTCCAAGAATTCCATATTTTCTAGAATTAGAATCTATTCCTGATTACTGTCAACTTGGACCACCACGTTACCTCATGTAGTTTCGACTGATATATGCCTCTTCGTGTGTTCCCCCCCGTCGGAAATTCTCGGACGCTCAACAGCACTTGCGTACTTATGCATCGATGATTATTTATGAATAACTGTTTGATAAATTATTTTTCTATGAGCTCATTTCAAAATTCGCAACCGGCCTATTTCAGTTGAAGGTGTACTCGGGTTAACCTGAGCAATACTAATAGATTAGAAGCTGTTGCAGTGAAAAACCCTCGTCAGCTTATCAGCATTCTAATTAGATGTTCTCACGCCTCCAACGATTAATGAGGCTGTGCGTGAATTCTCATTATTTACCATTCCCTCCTTCCAACCTCAGCGCTCGGCCTTCGTTGCGAAATTGGTCGTAGCTATATCTACCCATTAACCAGACATAGGCTCCGTCATAGTCTTGAACTTTCGCAAGATGCAACTGCAACGCCGGAGGACAACCCTTGGAACGGTCAAGGAGAAAGGTACTTTTCCAGCACCAGATAAACGGATAGCGAGTGAGGGACATGCAATTTTTAAGCTGTGGTTAAACCGTATACGGCCTCTAAACTGTATGGGATGCAACCTAGCATCCACTCCCTCGTCTCCATCTGCTGTAAAATTTACCCCAGTTAGCCT
>JASFDA010000234.1:0-20889 GCA_036936965.1 Cystoderma amianthinum
ATCTTGCTGCGACTCGGAGTCCGCTGGCTACCATGTCGGTCCGTCCTGCACCTTCATTTCAGCCGGCTGCACACCCAATTTCGATCAAATCCATTCTGTCCTTACCGGTGAGCAAGCTGTTGTTCGATGTCTTTGTTTTTTCATCTTTACCTTGAATAGTTTCGTATTTGCAATCCACCCCCAGCCGTCAGTAAAGTTCGATCTTGTGGAGGTCAGTTATTTCACCAATGCACTTACTTTTTTTAATCTTTTTTTTCGATCAAGTAACACCTTTGTATAACGTCCGCCTTGAAGATGTACTGGAAAGAAAACATCTTCCTCCTCTAGGTGAGTCATCCATCATTGAACAATCACCCCCTTCTAACAAACCTTATCAGGGCTCAAAGATCTTGAGGTGAATCACCCACCGTCGTCCAAAAATCTTTTATCTAACACCAAGTAGGAGTGGCTTCTATATGTTGAAATGAGTCCGGAAAATCTGTAAATTTAGATGCCACTCTTATCAGGCCAGATCTAATCTTCTATCCATCAGTTATTTCACCTTGTGGCTGCGCGAATACCGCCAGCGATATAATCAATGGTTCATACAATCCAAGTCTCATCGAGAAACTGGCGACGTTAGCTGGTCAACTTGTAATTCTACTCAACTGGCCATGTTCTATGCGCGTGCCAAGCAGACTTTTCTTGTTCCCAATTCTCAGTACGAACTCAATCTTCCTTCTAACATGCTTGCTCCCTTCCATACCTCGTCGGAGTCTTCACACCCAGATCCTGCAATTTTCACGGATGTAGCAATTGAGACCAATCGAATGTTGAACGAGAGCCTTCGGCGGTTCGTCCAGGCACAATTGAATAACGTTGGCAACAAGCGCGTCCTTTGTGGTGTCATAGCAGGGCTATTATTGTGCCTCCTTGGATTTATCCCTCCTATTACCCTCAATTTCACGAGTATGCACAGTCGTTGGACCCGTTTAGCTGCCTTGCCTGGCCTTTGGATTGGTTTATCGATCATGTTCGCAGCGCTTAATGGCATCTGCGTTGGCGTTTACATATTTGGTGACTTGCGCCAATTGCGCAAGTTTGAGCTGGCCCGGCCCCCAATATCTAGACCCCAGCCGGTTTCAGAAAAAGGCGCTCAGCAAGATCCCAAGTCAGGGGACTCGCGAACTCGCTGTTCATCGTTATCATCGAGTTCCTCGTTCTCTACAGGCCCTTGTTATGTTCCCCCTGCAGATCAAATTCACATTTCTCAGGCTTATTATGATGACGATCCCGTTGACGGTCCTGCCACGAGTCCTGGGACAGATATAAACTACATTTCCCCGGTTAAGAAACCTGCCCTCGATGCTCAGATGACTTCTCCTTACATGACTACGGCTGGATTCATACACCCATTCGATCCTGTTATCTACGACGATGAGATGAGGTCTACGATGCCTGAAGAAAAACAAACTCTTGCTCCATTTGATTTCGACACCCTGCCTCCCCGGAAACACAGTTTGAAACCGATCCTGCCGCCTAGTTTGGATGGCTTCAGTGATGTGGAAGCGCAGCGCCCGCCGGAACCCTCGTTTTTGCCTGCTAGAATAATTGCGCGCTTCCAATCGCGGTGCAATATCGAGAACTGGCGACTTCAAACCGGGTATCTAGAAAAGGAGCCATATTCGCCGACGACAACGGTATTTCCTTCGAGCCCCTCGTTGACACACCATTCGCGCCCCAGTAGTATCGGGACGGAGACAAAAGTTCGGAAACGGTTCAGAAGGATGCTTTCTGTTCCTGCTTTCGCTGTTCCTCTAACACGAGTACTAAGTCCCGTCATTGTTCGTGGTCAGTGGGAGATTATCGTGCGGTCGTCTATCTTGGCTTTCTTTGTCAGTTGGGTAATTGTGGGCAGTCTTTTGGCATTACCAGTGACAGGTTGAGTTTGCATGTTGCGTTATTGTTATTTTTCATTTCTGTCGTGTTCGCTGTCACCTCATTTCATTGACAATGCACATACCACTCATTGACAGACATATTGCATTCTACACAGATCGTTTGTAAATTTTATCAATAAGTAATAGTAACATTTTGTAAGCAGATATCTTTTCTGCGTAGGGGAAATAAATTTGCATATATATCGTCTTTGATCTCAACTGGCTTTGAAAGTAAAAAAGAAATTATGGATCTAGAAGCCACCTTCTTACTCTCCTTTTAGCAATCACAACACCAGAGCGTATGGTTGTGCGGTCAGGAGTGGGGTTCAACGCAGCCGATCGAAGATTTTGCTGGCCATGTAAGATTACAAAATCGGCTGGATCATCAGTAGTTGGAAATAAATCATTAGCACAATTTTGTCCGATCACTTTTTTGGAGGTTATCGTAACGGCTTGCTAAGATAGAGGGATCAACCGTGGTGCAATTGGGCGGCTTAGCGTTTATTTATATATTTACTCACCACCAATACACGCAAGTCTTCTGGAGTTATAGTCTGAAAAACCCCCACTCCGAAGGTGCATAACGAGAGTGGGTCCAAGGATCCTTGTGGCGTGTAAGCGTTGTCAACGTTATTCACCGACATAGCAATCTGAACACCGTGATCCCGGGTAATTTGGGGGACACGCAGTGTGCTGCGGGGTGGGCCTAGGGGGTTATCGACGTTATTTCGTCCTTGCATATACATGTCAGACTGGGGGAGGCTGATGAAGGAGATAGGTAGTCCTTGGATAGCATTCGCAAGTTCAGTCCATTCTACTGAAGTGAAAAGTTGCAAGCGTGTCGCATGGCCGATTGTAACCCGCGGACAAGGAGCGTCATGGAAACTCATAAAATCCTGGAGGCCTTGGGTCTGCTTAATGACCTCATATATTAGAGGTTCCGATGTCGGGTCAAGATTGTAATCGAGGTGGAAGTCGATGTGATCCACGCATCTTGATTTAGCTATTCCAAATATAAGAGAAATATTCATCTTTGCTTCCTCGGGCGTGGGCTCGACATATGGCGCTGATCCCACGACGGTAACCCCATCTCTCAGCGCAGCTTGTTCGAGGAAGTGGAAGTTGACGCCAGGCGCAGTATCACCGGGAGCGGCATACAATGGTTCCTGCGCGAAGACTGCCCGCAAATGGGTAAATTCGTATTGGAGGAAGCGCAATGTATACGCACCAGCAATTTGGATATCGCAAAGCGCGCTGTATTTCTGCCGCAGAGATAATGCCATATCTAGGCACGAAAACCCAACGATACTATCCACTTCGACGTGAGCACGTATAACTGTGACACCGTATTCAATGCTTTCTCGGATAACCCGTTCCCCGCGGTTATATAAATCCTGTACATCGAGTGGAAAACTCGATTTCGCAATCCCGGTCACCTGCATGGCTTCATTGAAATCCCTGAATTTTCGTAAGATTAGATTCTAACTACTCAGGATAGATGAATGCGCGATTTGCCCATTTATGAGTTCACCACATTTATCTAAAATGAAGCATTTATCGAGATGAATGTGAGAGTGACACAAACTGTTTAACACTGTTGGTAAATTTAATATAGAAGCATCGTCGACTCACGATGGGAGCATGAGGCTACCATTAGCGTTTATGGATGTTGGCGCGATAGCAGAGTTTCCGTCATCTACAACGCTGACCGCTGATACCTTACCATTCTGGCATGTCACTTGCCACAATATAGCTGCATGATGTGGGTCTTCATGAGCAAGTCGGACATTGGTGATCACCACTTCCGATCCATATGTTTCATTAACATCGGATTCTGGTCCCAATCCATCAGGTGTTCCGCCGATGATCATATCCAGAAAACAATCGGACGGCTTGCTAGAGAGGGGATATTAGTTCAAGGAGTTCGTAGTTGTGAATCTTGTGATATTAAAATTGGGATTTTAGGCTTAAGGAAGCCTTCCACGATATAATTGGCATGCGAAGATGAAGCACTTGTTGTAGCAAGACTTCATTGAAAAGATAACCATTGCGACTGCTCGATGTGGAGCGTATGAAATGAGTAGGCTGAATGCATAGTGGTTGCTTGCACATAATAGTAATACGTGTTGAGTGTGTTTGAATTGGAATAAATCATTTGCAGTATTGGAAAATCTAGCATCGGCCCGGAGCCATCAAGAAGCACGGAAACAGCCGGAAAAAAAAACCAATCACGAAATTCAGCATATAATTCAAGCAAGGTCCAATCACATCCATTTACTCTTGAACTTCTGGGCGGACCTGTTTTCATATGACTAGGTCTAGAAATTCGCAATTAAGTGACCTTGTGATCAGCAACGACTTACCAACGTTCTATCCAAAATTCAGCGTCAAGCAGACGAGTGTTCGGGACCCCTGGTCCCCACGGGACCTGAAAAGGGCCTCAACTGCAGGTGCCACACTTTCTCATTAACCGAACGATGCCGTACACAATCCCTTCTCACAGCACGCAACGTGCTTTACTCATTTAAACCCCCTATCGTAAATGTATAACGCAAACGGATCGCGCGCTATCGACTTGAAAGAACAAGGTTTTGTCGTTTGCAGATTCTAAACTTCGAGTGCACACCTACCATGAGTTGACTAATTTCCCCAGGGATCACATAGTAGATGGAAGACTCGGGCAGTCTGACCGGGTTTCCTGGGCCTTTCTATCCTGTAACGGTAGTAGCCCTGTCAATTGAGTTTTTGGTGCGTGTATTTTCTGCCGAAACGTCTTTGCACCAAGGCGTGTCATCGAACATGACCTTGATGGTGAGCTCTACCGTTTTTGAATTATGCCTTGCAAATAATAGGAGTCAAGGTTACGCATTGTAATAGGGGTCCTGCCTTCACAGCCACAATGCGCGAATATTCTTGTGTATCAACTCGTGGCATCCACCTTTGTTCCAGAGAATGCTATTCTTTTGTGGAGGAAACAAATTAGTATGTTAAGATATCAGTCCATCAAAGAGAGAAAAATAAACATGTGCAGTAAGGTTTGCTTGCACATTGTGTAACGTGCTGACATTCGGCATGTTTGAGTCCCCGGCGGGTTCTTTCCCTGGTCAACAGGCATTCATTTTGGACCCATGGCTGCCTACAATTGTCTCGAGCCGCTGCTGCTGTCATTGATCTTTCGCGCGAACAAGATAATGGTATGAAAATACGCAAACCCGGGGCATCGTTGCCTTTAAGAGCCGAAAAATCATCAAAAGCACGCTGGCACCCCAAAAAACCACACCTTTTCTCTCCGTCTGCCGAGTTTTCAGGGATGCGACAAGGCACGTTGCAAAGTGGGGTTGAGACGTAAAAATGGTCCTGGTATAATTCCGGTTTACAGTTCACGGTCTCTCAGATTATGCGTGCCTCGGACGGCATTAGCGTAAAAAAAGTATACCGCCACATTCTGCACCCCGCGCCCATTTCGTCTCGCCTATTAAGCATCTTAGTCGTTTCATAGCCGTTTTCGTCGGTGCACCGGGAAAGATCCTATTCTTTACTTCTTCACTTTTCATTGCCTGGAAGGATTTTGATTTTGCTAGGATCTGATCTAATCTTGAACTCAAAACCAATTTATAGCCTCCATATCAGCATCTTTGAGCGAAATGAACTCCGGGCCTAGGCTGTAGAACAAGCGCGCAGCCTCTCAGCGCCCTCGACTCCTATTGTTATCATTACTCTCTCCAGCATATCCTTCAGGTTGGTGAAATAATTCCCAGGGCCTCGCTGTTCACAGGAATGAAATTAAGAAACATTTATATATTGTTGGCCTAATAATATAGGGGTATCTTGGAGGACGGAAGAGTTTAAGGAGGTATACAATATATATGCAACTATAACAATGGCGTGAGAGGACAAGTCCATTGTGGCCAGGGGAACTATGTGGATACAAAGTGTAAGAACGACGACGTTCAGCCATGAGATAAAGCATGCACCCCAAAAGAAAAAAAAGTCTAAGTTTCATTGACTACAAAGGACCCATGTTCTCATATAGCGGTAGATACGTGTTGAGGTGTATCAGCGAGAGGCGCCAGATTTTTTCCGACAGGCAGTGAATTTCCTCCGCTAGGGGTTCCATTCCCGTGGCCGTTCCCAAAGGAAAATCCCCTCTGCATTCCGCTTGCACCGGCGATGTATCGCCCGCCGTGTGTTTGGCAGGTGTTGGATTTCGATTATGATTGCCCAAAAATAAAACAGAGTTCAGTACAACATCACGGAGCCGCTCATGAAGCATCTTGGTGAGCGGCGAATCGACTTGCATGTTGGTATCAGTCCACCGTTGAGCGACATTGAGCATGTGTTCGGCCGGAGCATCATCCATAGGTGACGTCGGAATTGTAGAAGTGGCTTGGGGTTTGTGAGCGCGAGAATGGGCCTCCTGCGCTCGCTTCGCGATCTGCAAGACAATGTCCTGCTTAACACTGAGCCGCCTCGCACGCTCTCTCTCATCCAACGAAGCTCTAAATGAATTCTCGTGTGGTGCGTTACTCACGAAATAACATCCGAGCCGAGAAGAACCGAGATCATGGATTTCTCGTTTCAAATTTACCAAATCTAGGTCGTCAACTTTTGGCGGAGCCTGAGAGGCCGATTCAGTAGCATCAGCATGTACGAGCTGGCGGTATAGAAGAAGGAACATATAGGACGCGGTAATATCGGCTGCCTCCGAGCAGAGAAGGACAAGACGTGTAGTGTCTAAGTGTAGGGTTTCAGGAAACGCAGTAAGGGAAGATGTCGTTGGAGGGGAAATAGGTGACGTGGGAGGACTATTAGCTGGAGAAGTTGGAGGCGAGACCGGAGGTGGCGCGAATACCAAATCGACAATACCCTTCATAGCGGCAATATAGACTTGTTGATTTTGTGGCAACGTATCATAATTGAGGTTACTAAGAGGATAAACCAAATTTGAAACCGGTTGCACGCGTGCGAGCATATTTGTGTGTGCAGCATGCAACCAAGCACGGGTAGAGCGAAATGAAACTTCGTCGCCCATGCGGACCTTGAGAGTTTTTATCTCGAATTGCCCTGAAGTGCGTATCAAGAATGGACGCAATGCCTGGAGTTGGTGGTTGGCGATGTCCTGTGCAAAATATATGAATGATTAGAATACTAGTGTCGTGGGTGGCGTTGAGACATACCAATTTCATGAGCTCAAGAATTTCCATGCACATACGCACGGCTTTGACAGCATCGGCTTTGGTGCCTGCTCCACCGGGGGCACAAGGTTGTGCGGCCTGGACCATCATTTCGATTGCGTGATCGCGCATGGGTGCACAATGGCCTTTAAGCGTAGAACCAATGGCCCGGAATAACCCCGAAGGATCGAACATATCATGCTTCATCTCTTGCTCGATGAGAGCAGGGTCGAATATTGACCGTATGAACGCCGCCTGTTCGGAATGTTCTTGCATCTGCGCTTTGAAAGTATTTGGGTTTACGTAGATTCCTGATATCGTCGACAGAGGTTGGATAATAAGAAGAATTACTTCCCGAAATTCTGTGAGGAGACGACGAATTCGAGACGGCATACGCAAAGTAAAAATATTGTTGGTGCACGGATACACAGTCGGGGTGGTGGGAGGTTGAGAGGTGGTAGAACAAACACACACCAGTGGATGAGGTTTTCCCTGCAAGTCAAATGATACACATGTGCAGCCTGTTTCTACCTCCTGTTGGATAGCGATCCAGTATTTTTCAATAGTATCACGTTTTCGACGACTGCATGTCGGGCGAAACTGTAGACCAGGATCAAACAATAGGTCATGACCTGCTCATAGCGTGGATATCAGAACTTTAACATTTACATACTGGTTATCACGCACGAAGTTGAGGGTTGCGCAAGATAGCGTCGAGGTCGAGCTCTTTCAAGGTCTGTCTATTAACAAGCGGATGCATAGGCGGGATGTGAAGAGAGTTCAGGTCAATGGAAATAAGAGGAATTTGAACCCGGCTTGGATGTTTACGTAGCAGACTTCCACTTGACGGGCCCGGATCTGCTGTCGAGACGATTCCAATGTCTTCTACGTCGCTACCAGTATGGACGGCTGGTAGTTTTGGGGAATTAAATTTGGCTGAGGACTTGCGCGAGGGCCGCCTGACTGGAGAAGGTTTTTCTAGACGAGGGCGTTTGTCAGGGTAGCGGTGGTGGAGAACAGCCTGAGATGAGAGTGGACTGGAAGGCTGAGGAGATGGAGGTGAGGACCAGATAGGGTTCCCTGCGCCCGATGCAAGCCACTGCTGACGAGGAGCATGGGAAGGCCCTGATTGTAGCCTAGAAGGCCCGGCTGTGGGGGTATCATTTATCAGAGGGTCGTCGCCCACGGTAGTGACCTTGGTATTAGGCTGGTCATTGCAGTCGTCTTGATCTGCCTTTCGCTTGCGATGGTTCACAGGGAAGTCATGGGCGAGGTCATCCATGGGAGGGAGGGAGAAAAAGACTTGGGAAGAGGGCTATATAAGTAGCGAGGGGCGAGGACGAACACATGGTGGGAGACCAAGACAAGACTGGCGTGTGGACATCAGGGTGGCAATCATGCAATCAAGTTTTTTTTTTCCGCGAGACTAGTGCTGTCTGATAATTATTTGTTTCTCTCATGGAATGACACACCTGATCCATCTCTTTCATTTCCTTTATTTTATTTTCTGTGTATTACATGCCTTGCACACGCTCCAGCCTTGATGTAAATTCATCCAACGCCGCAGCCGAGGTTATCCCCAAACCTCAACGCAGTATCCATCTGTTAACAATATTCCACACGGATACCACGTCCATTTACATTTCTATTTTGGCCACCCGACACCAATGGAATTGATCACCTTATCATCTGATCCCACTTCAATAATATTGCCTTGAGGCTTCCCGCGCGACCAACTGGCAATATTCTTCTTTTAGCATTCCCCTCTCCAGCTCAATCTTACCATTTCGTTGCCTTCGTCTGCCCAAGATTTACGGAAATGATCGTGGCACCTCCGACTTTCTTTGATTCTTCTCTTATTTCGCTGCACACTCAGGGTTTGTTCTGCCCGTGGGCCAGTTACTTGCCCCTGTAAATTGATTGACACACACCACGCTGTTCACCTCTTAATAAAAGAAAGCCAAATTCGTTATCAATCCATTCTTAATACAGGCCTGTCTGTATTTGTACTGCTAAGAGGGTTATCTTTGTTCCACGCATTCCGAGTCTACAAACGTGATCTTTGTGTGAGCTATCCCCTATGTGCAAATGTCCCGAATCATCAGGCCGGGTCCAGTCAGCGTATCGCCATACCTCTGTCCTGACCCGTGTTTCAGTGGAGGCATCGACTCTGGACTCAAGTTTATGCCACCACACCCTGCAAGCAAAATTAGGATTCGCGTGAAAACATGCTTGTAGATAACAGACCGGAGTTATAAGTCACTATACTGACCGAGGCTATATCCCTCCAATTCTTTCCAATCTACACAATACACCGTTCAATTTGGTTTCCGGTACGCACGCAGACGCGTGTTCGGGGCATATCTTCCGGGATTGGTATAAAACGTGGACCTGTTGCTTCCTCTCCCAAATTTCTTATGTGTTCTTTGTCATAAAATAGACGCCACCTTTTCGGTCGATACCGCTCACATATGTCAAAATGACAAATAGACACGCTTTACGCCGAGCATGCATTTTTCTTATATTGCCTGACGACGGTGGAGCACAATAGTCAAATATCAATGATCATTCATTCTTACGGATCCCCAACGAACATCCCATGAAATCTCGACTCTCCCTTTTAGTCTTTAATGTCAACTACGGAGCCGGGATAGATTAGAGTTTGGACAGAGCTCTCCATTGTTAATCATTATGCATATAGTGGCATGAACGTACTTCTACGTCTGGCTCATCACATGAATGATTCCACTTTGTCTTCCTGAATCTAATATGATTTGATACAACGAGGACCGTACTACCCGATAATATCTGCATATCCACCTAAAGCGCTGCCTAAATGACGATAAACCCTCATTTGACTTATGTTATGCCCTTTAGGACAACATCTACCCGCGACACTGCTGGCACGTCTGTTCGCGCGTGCGTACCATCAACGTTAGCTCCATGGGAAGTTCAGCAACGCGAGAGCCTCATTTACAAGTGCCCACATAAGGACATCTTCTTTCATCATATCCATCACTGAGATAAATCCAGTTCGTGTCATGTTTTTGAAAATTTTGCTCGTACAGGCCTTTAAAGTCATTAATTTTATATCTAGGCATCAATTAATTTCTCCTCCGGCTGCGAATCCTCAGGCGTATCGTTTTCGGCACCGGACGTGGGTTTCTTTGTCGGCTTGCGGCCATAGAACTCTGCAATAATCTTAGGGTTGATGCGATTGAGCTGTTCTTTGGGGAAAATGCGGAGGAGGGACCAGGCTAAATCTAGAGAGTCAAAGATAGTCCGTGATTCATAGGCACCTGGAGGCTTATCTTTGGCGCTGATCTTTCAGAAGTAGATATACTAAAGTGCGTACCTTGGCCAACAAACTGGTGCTCGAACTTATCCAGGAACTCTAGGGCCAACTTGTCTTCTGAGGATAACGCCTCTTCACCCACCACAGCCTTCATGGAAGCAGCATCACGGCCAATAGCATACTTTGCGTACTGTTACGAAAATTGGATCAGCTGGGCGTAGCTATCAAATATGCCGTATTCTCACCAATTGATTCGAGACGTCCCCGTGATCTTTTCTCGTTAGCTTCTCACCAATGGCACTCTTCATAAGACGTGACAGGGATGGCAGCACATTGATAGGTGGATAAATTTGTCTGTTGTGTAGTTGACGATCGACAAAAATTTGGCCCTCTGTGATGTACCCCGTCAAATCGGGGATGGGATGAGTAATATCTGCAGGAAATGAAATGAATGATGACATAGTGCAATATGAACAATAATGCTCTACCATCATTTGGCATCGTCAAAATGGGTATTTGAGTAATAGACCCATTTCTGCCTTGTACACGTCCTGCCCGCTCATATATCGTTGACAAATCTGTGTACATGTAACCGGGATAACCTCGTCGCCCGGGAACTTCTTCTCTTGCAGCAGATACCTAAAATAGGTTAAAAAATATTGTCGGGTGCACTTGTGATAGTAACTAACCTCACGTAGTGCATCTGCATATGACGACATATCTGTCAAGATCACCAGGACATGTTTCTCTAGTTGGTATGCGTAGTATTCGGCAGTAGTCAGAGCCAATCGCGGAGTGATGATACGCTCGATTGTAGGATCATTGGCCAAATTCAAGAAAAGGGTTACTCGGTCAAGGCTACCGTTTGACTCAAAATCTTCTTTGAAAAACCGTGCGGTCTCCATGTTCACACCCATGGCAGCAAATACAACGGAGAAATTATCTTCATGACCATCGTGTACGTCCTTGGTTGGCCGTTTGACTAAACCTGCTTGGCGCACAATCTGAGCTGCGATCTATACGGTTCTTATGAGCTTTCAATGAAAACCGCGGAGATGAAGTATAACCTCATTATGTGGCAGACCTGCAGCAGAGAAGATAGGAATTTTCTGACCGCGAGCAATAGAATTCATGGTATCAATAGTCGAGATACCAGTTTGAATCATTTCCTCCGGATAGATGCGGGAGTACGGGTTGATAGGAGAGCCTAGGGAAAGTTATTAAAAGATAGCGAAGAACAAAAGGGAATGTATACCATTAATATCTAGATAGTCTTCTGCAAACACCTTTGGACCTTGATCAATTGGATTTCCAGAACCGTTGAAAATGCGGCCCAACATGTCTTCAGCCACAGGGAGCTTCATGCTGCTGCCAGTGAATTCAACATGTGTTGCTTTTACATCGACCCCTGAAGTGCCTTCGAATACTTGAACAATGGCTTTCTTTCCTTGAACTTCGAGGACTTGTCCACCGCGTTTTGAGCCATCAGGAAGGGTAAGTTGAACGATTTCATTGTATGAGGGAAACTTTTCAGATCATAAGCTATATTGTAATGAGTAAAACGAATATCACAATCACCTTGACATTATCGAGGACTACAAGTGGACTACCAAGGTACTCAGCATATGAAAGAGGATAAATTGTTGTTTATTCACCCATTAATGGCCGACACGGTCCGATAGTCTGCCAGAATCATGTAAATGTATGATTTATTTCAAAAAGGTATGCTACGCACCTAGATGTGGCTGTACGCGATACTCCTTCGTAACAGCAGCAGCATTGATATTCGCCAATTCCTTGTCACTCAGACGAGGACTCGCCATGATAGTTTAACTCGATTTGAGGGGTTGAAGCAGGTCTAACTCCCGCCAATACTATGTTTGTGGTGATCACAACAGGATTAGATCGCGGATGCTTGAAAGTGCGTCGAACGGCATATTGCCAATGTGCCAAAAAGGCTATTAAAAATTTCCCACGATTAGATATGCATATTATTTTCCATTGAATACAGATAAGTCCAAGTTCATCCCTAACCGGGTATAATTGTACAATGTATTGCTTATCGCCATGAAACACCCAGATTTCAACGTGAGCCTGTCATCAGCTGCACTATTCGCTCTGATGCAGCTCTCACATTGTCGAAATTGTTGACTGACCTATTCAGAGCATAAGTATGACTTTGTCGGGGTATACCAAGGTAGCCCACCATTCAGTCTCCAATAGAACCATCGCAGCGTCGTCTGTGTCCATCTCTAGCTCAGTGCTTTCCAACACAAGGTACAGATATTCAGCAGTTTCATTTCTAACCTATACGAAATATTAGAAAAGCATAAATTTCACTGGAATCCACAAACGTGAGGAAATGGATGGGTCAGAAAGGTGTTGAGATAAGGTACGCATTTCGCGAAAAGCGAGTTGAAAGACAGGAGATTTACGACGCTGAATATTTGGTAAGTCTTCAATAAGGGTAAGACTGGGAAATATCACATTTTCATTGATTCGTGAAGTCTTTGGATACTCTTAAGGTGTATGACATTCCTTGAAGCCACCGAAAGCATTATTTCAAGGCTGGGGTGAGATCAAATTTGAAGTTCTTTCTTTGAATTACTACTTGCCTTCGAAGTCCGCGAGGATCATCCGAGAGTTCCTGCAGGGCACCCCCTTCCAATATGACATTGAATGTTTGGAAAATTGGTATGACTACTGCGTTTGAAGTCAATTTGGATTTTGCGCGATCAAGGAGGTCCTCGATGAATTGAACACGGTTGTAGGTTTCCACATCACCAACACCAACTGGTAAGGTTTGGATATACTCGATTAAACTACTTGCCATGGGTCGTTGCTAGTCGAGATAAACGATCCAGTCGCACAGATTTTTTTGATAAAAAAACATACCGTACTATCAGTTCTACTTGCGATGCTGAGCAGGATACCAGAGAGTACGGAATCACGCAACGCCTTAATATCCAGAAGGCGAACAGCTTTGGGAAATAGCCAACTACTATCATTCCACGACATGGGTACGGCATACACCTATGAGAATATGTGAGCGTCTGCAAGAGAAATAGACTGAACATAAACACAACACGGACATGAGAAGGAACAGCCCCAGGGAAACTCTCGTTCCACTTCAGGTCGTCATCATCACTGGATATCGTAGTGAGGTCAACAATAATTCGGAGCAGTAAGTCACTCACGTTGCAAAAAGTTCCCGTAGAACTTTCTCCCCTGGTAGGCGCCAACGTTCTCCATTTTGTACAGATGGGATTGGCAGATGAAGAAGTTGCATGAAGCAGTCACCTGCGACCTGTCGGACATTATCGAGCCTTTCTACACCTTGTTTGAGAATCCCAGCAACAGTGTCATGGTATGTCTTGGGAGGAAGATAAGCTTCAAGGTTAGTGAGGGAGACTTCTTGTGCCATTAGTAACTTCGAGCAAGTAGTCAATCCTTGAATGCAGACAATCCGAAGCCAGGAGCCAACGTCGCCTCGCTCATCAATGGTATAATCAGTTAGTCCCTCCTGAAGGACCCTAAAAGTCGAAGTTAAAATGTCCGGAGATATATCTTTTACACTCTGTGAGAGGAGATAAAATATTTGACTTGGTTTAGAAGCGTACGAAGTGACTGGTTTGAAAAGCCGGATGAAAGCATTTTCGGTAAAGACATATAGCAAAGACGCCTAGTTTCAATGGTTTTCTTTGCCTAATTAAACAATGGGAAAACCGAGATTTTTGATTTTGAGCCAGTTAGAGACTTACTGATGAATCTGCATTTTGAAGCAAATGATCAAATGCCATCTTGAAAACATCCATATTCGTGTAGTGCATTGCGCCCAACACTCTCGCCAAACTCTGCTGCATTGTGGGAGAACCAGAACAAAGTTCTGTGATCATTGTAGACTTTCAGAAAATTAGGGATTTGTTCACTTTTGAGGTGATAATCCAAACTTATCTCTGAACATCAGATGTGCAGTCAACCAATCTACTAACTTGCGCCATGGCGGCGGCCCCCGCTTCTTGAGTAGGCCCATCCTTGTGCTTGAGGGTATAGTTGATTATCTGCCTCCAGTTAGAAACCGAGGATTCTTGACCAAAGTTGATATCGGTATCAGTGATAGAGTTTTCAATTACATTGCAAGCTGCTGCTGCCAGGATTTCATTTCTAGACTTGAAAAGAGTGTCACTTGGAATTACACTCAAATGCGCAAATGTCTAAATCTTGATGTAAGTTATGACATTACAATACAATCATAGAACTTACATCGTGCAAATAACGGCGCAGTTGGTTAGGATCCGATATACTTTTGCGATATCCTATTGCTAATTCGCTTAGCGCTAGTAAAGCACCATGTAGGTCACTGGTGTCTACTGAACCAAATAGACGTGCCTAATCATATAAGGTATAACGAAATGGAAGTAACGAAATGTACGAACAACTTTAAGAATTGCTTCAGGACCATGTTTTGGCATGTCCAAAAGGCAGATTTCGCGAAGCGATTGGGCGCCAAGCCTCCTTATAGATGAATCCCAGTGTCTGATAACTACATCCGAGATGTGTTCAAGGAGGAAGTGTCGATATTCAACATGCCTGGGCCAGAATTAGAGTGGGTATAAATACAATGCCGCACATACTGAGCAACGAGTGGAGCCGATACTAAGAATGCGTGTTTTTTCATACTAACAGCATAGAAGTCTGTCTTTGCCAGAACATCAATGCCGTGTGGAAAGAGACTCTGACGCATAATCATAAATATGTCTCCCATGGGGCTGATATAACTTACATTTCTACCGACATGTTCTTGAAAGGCCGCACTCGCAGCTCGGCGAATGTGGATCTCACGATCAAAAAGAGAAACAGTGACAAGCCGGCGTGCAAGATTTTCAGCATGAGTGATGAGTGCCGACGAATTCTGAGTCCTTGCAAGGGCCCACAAAACATACGAAGCTGCATCCCGTACATTCGACCCAATAGAGTGAGCCCCTTTACGTAAATCAAAGTACAAGGCCTGTAAACTGAATCAGAAACTAAAGCACAAAGGGTTTGGGGGGCTACTTTAGAAAGCCAGTCAATGAGCTGAGGCAGATTGGCTGTAGAGACCAAATTACGTCGGGCCATTTCAGCGCACGCGAGGCATGCACCATGCCATGTGCCTTCTGCAATAGCAGGAATGTCATAGAGGGTTGCCGCGGCCATAGAATGAATCGAAAACAGACTCATGACTGTTTCAAGAACTTGGTCGGCAAAATCTTCTGGCAGACGTTCAGCAATCCTAGCAACAGCTTTCGCAGCTGACCAGCGTACAGTCGTGTCCTATTGTTTGTGAGCAAAATAGAAATATATAGGTTTAAAAGCGGACCTTATCTTGCAAACTTGAAAAAAGTTGTTCGAGTATACCATCTACTTCCTCAGGTACGTCAACTTCATTTTGCAGAATGCGATCAACGATATCTTCGCCATCTAGGTTTTTCCCTACAACCTGTTGGAGTATAGGCTTGATATTATGTTTAAACTGCGTACCTCGCGCCCGTAGCGTCCGTGACTGAGGCAATAGTCGCAATGCAATGCGAGAAATAAGTTTCGTTCTATACTTTCTTAGCAAAGTATTGCCAGCATGAATCGCGGTTTTGTCGATGATGTCCGCAATAGATAATAACGGAGGGACCTGAGACGTAATTTGCTGAGCTGAACCCGATTTGCTGACTGCGCAAAGGACTTGCAAGAGGCCATTTGACTAGATGGGATTGATTGCGCCACCTTACCCAATGAATAAAGACTTACTGTGAAGATATCCGCACTACCATCTGAGAGTGATTCGGCTGAATATTTAATAAAGTCGTTGAAGCCCTGACCGGTATCCTTCCTGTGCCAGTGAATGTTGAGCGTCTGGTTAATGACAATTACCTCGCAGCGCGTACCTGGTGTACAAACGTGTCAGCAATAATGCAGCGGCATCACTCTCAAGACCAGTCTTTGATAGATATTGTTTTGCTAGTCGTTCTAAATGGCTGGCAGTACGGCCGATGTTCTCTGGTTCATCGAATTGTTCCAAATCAAATGGAATCATACATATAAGAGATAGCCAGAGCAGGATGATGTATCGTAAGGCCCATTGGGTGGCATCTTGAGCCAAGCCATTTGGCAGCAGCATGTAATCCAGTACAATAGACAGATCTGCAATTTCATGAGGGAAATATCTGACTAGAATCTCATCAATGGCCATGTAGTTCAGGTCGCGAAGTCGACCCACTAATAGTCTTATATCCACGACATTTAATATATCCGCGCAAAAGAAGGGCAAGACGGTTGACTTTCGTCGGTGAACCCAATCGCTCAGGATCCGCCAGAGACGTCCTCAGAAACAACTTTAAGCGTTCAACAACAGGCGATATTAAGCCCTCTAGATATGGGTCAAGTAGATATGATTGCTCTTGATATTCGTTGAACTAAACAGGATATCAGTCATCGACAGATACTAATCCTTATAACACACTATTTGTGAAATCCTGTAAGAATTTACTCTCATCTCCTGTGATTCGTCTGAATCTGAATATAAATCTACACTGAGCAACAGCTGCTGGGCATTAACAAATTCTCCATGGCGTTCGAAAGTTGCAAGTAGTTTGCGCTCGACGATTTCTTGATCTTCCATTTATGTTGGACGCGAATCAAAAACGCGAACAGGTGACAACGGTCACTGAGTCTACAACCCATCACTTGCATCAGTGTCACTCTCCCTGACAAACACCAGCGTAAACCTCAGGTCAAACTTGGGTCAAACCAAGCTAGAGCATGGCCGACAGCCTAAAACGTGGAACTAAACGGAAGAGGCCAGAGTTAACTGAGGAGGCAAGTGCTGTCCACATATGATAATTACTTAAAATAATTTTGTCAACTTCACAAAGGATTTAGGAATGAAACTCGGTGGAAAACTAGTACGTACCTTCTCATTGCCTGTGAACCTTTCATAATGCCAATGCAAGACATTCAGCACCACGATGCCAAAGAGGTTCGAAGGGCGGCTAAGAAAGCGAAAGTCTTCGAAACACAAAAAATAGTAAAAAAGCTTAAAGATCTAAGGTAAGTCCATTCATTTCGAAAATTCAAAGATCGTTCTTATTCTTATGCCTAGACAAAAGAACGAGAGCTCACCCATCCTTATTGAACATGAAGCGCAATTTGCAGTTATCAAGGTCTAATCATCGTCTACCCCGAAAACTTACATCTCATCTGTAATCTTGCAGGATATTGATCACGACGAGGTCGGAAACACTGCTTTAAAAACAAAAATTCTCAAAGATCGAACGTTATCCCAAAACATTTATTTACAAGCGGCTGTGGCGAAGGAGTTGACATCTACCCTCGAGACTGTGACGGAACGTAGTACGGCCCTTGCAAAAGTGCGGAGTAGGTTATTAAGCTCGAAGATACTGGCCGCAGAAGTATCCAATACGATCGATGCACTTAGAAGTCTGCTCAATCTGAAAGCTGAAGAGGAGCCACTTGGAGCTCATGTCCCTGATGCTGCGCCTATTCCTCTAAAAAAGCCCAAGCAGGTCATAACCACTATGGTTACTCCTGCCAAAAACGGCAAGGATAGCAATGAATCCACAGTAGATCCAGAAGATGCCCTTGTAGATGAAGCCGGTTGGGAGTCGGGTACAGTAGATGGGAACGAACAGGAGGATGACTGGGAGTCTGGGTCGCTGGACCGGTCACATGTTTCTGAAGAGGAGGAGACGTCGGATGATCGCTCAGGTGCTTTCCAAAAGCCATCTAAACTCCAACCCTTAGCGGACAAACCTGTCAAAGAGATTTCCAAGCCATCAAAGTCTATTTCATCAAACATTCAGTCCACATTTTTACCATCTCTTGCTATGGGTTTTGTTCGTGGCGGATCCGAAGACTCCGAATGGAGCGAAACTGAAGCGAAAGTTGCCGACATTGACGTAAAGAAAAACCGTCGTGGACAGCGAGCTCGACGGGCGTGAGTCTTAATTTCCGTCTTCTTTATGACCCGATTTACTGACGCGGGGACAACAGTATCTGGGAAAAGAAGTATGGGCGCAACGCAAACCACAAGAAAAATGAAGCGGCGGAAACTTCTACGAACGCCAAGGCTAGCAAAATGACTGGGGTCGCGGCTCATATCACTTCGCGTTCAAACTCCACAAACACCTTCCCTATTCAAAATACTTCTTCTAAGGGTACGCAAAAGGGAACAAGTATCCCACAACATCGCCAACGACCTGATACCGGATGGGGATCTCGTCCACTTCGTACTACTCCAGATCAAAGAGCGCCTACGTTCAATGATCATGGGGCACGTCCAAAGCGCGCAGAAGAGCCGTCGTTGCATCCATCTTGGGAAGCCAAAAAGAAACTCAAGGAAAAACAAAATGCTGGAATTGTTCCCAGTCAAGGAACCAAGATAAAATTCTCCTAATTGGCATAATGATGTAAAGTCTAGTGGAAAATGGATACTAGCAAAGCAAATAATTGAGCGACATAGGTATACATAGCAAGACCGCCTCCACCCCCTCAAAATATGCAAAAAAGACAGAAAATAGGAAAAGAGGGCTACTCGAGTGTAGAATCAGATGATTCTAGACCGAGTACATATATGTCTTTTCCCTCCGCCCAAACGGCAGTCTCTTGAACACCACATTTCCCCACATTTTGCACACCGTGGATAGTCACTGCCAGGTTTTTGGCACGTCGAACAGCAAACCCTCACCTTGCAAAATTTTGAGTCCCTCTCCAGCTGAGCAAGGACTGTATGACATCTGGTAGGCGCGCGGTTATCTGAAGGTTCAGAATAGAGGGATGATGTAGAAGAGGAGGTCGAAGGAGGAAAGGAGATGGTACGCGTGATATAAGGAACACCAGGTAAGGATGATCCTGAAGCTCCGTCATCAGAGAGGGAGTTGCGTTTTTCCCTCCGATTTCTACGTTGGGGGGATACGAGGTATTGAAGATACACGACTGCTGAGGCATTCGGTACGAATGAACCATTTGCGTTGTCCGTCTCCGGTGAACCACATAGTACCATTGCCGTATTTACTTTTGAGATGTCAAATGTGCTTTTATTTGAGAACCCTGAGGATACTGATAAAAGAGATAAGGTACGCGCACGCCGGTGATGTCGATGAGGCATGTTCTCTGGCATTCGTATCTGAAAGGAAAGATTGAGATCAAGTAGTCTGGTTGTCAAAATTGTCTTACCGTAGGAACTCGAGTAGATGTTTTAGACATAATGGTCTTAAAATCAATGGACCTTTTTTGCGGGCACTTAAAAGCCAGCGGCCTTTATAGGATCTTTTTAAAATTTTTCTTGTCTCCTTGTGAGAAAGTTAGTTTGAATCCGTCGGGAAGAATTCATCAAACTTTACCCAAGAGAGGAGATCTGTATGAGATGACAAACTTTGTCAAATGTAGGGAGGAGAGGCACCTTGTATTCCAAAGGATAGAAGGGATGAGGTAACAGATTTAGAAGTGAGGAGGGAAAACTGTGAATAATATAATACGGCCGACACCACCTGCTCGCCTTCATGATGCGTTGGACGGTAGATCTCAGATTGGTTATCGCCGCTATTTATGGCATCTTCTCCGGTTATGTAACAATGTGGGTGCCTCCCAAAAAACTTCGGCCACGA
This sequence comes from Cystoderma amianthinum, assembly GCA_036936965.1. Classification (NCBI taxonomy): domain Eukaryota; kingdom Fungi; phylum Basidiomycota; class Agaricomycetes; order Agaricales; family Squamanitaceae; genus Cystoderma; species Cystoderma amianthinum. Next base: position 20,045 of record JASFDA010000234.1, read on the forward strand.
GGCTGACTAATTATTGGTCGTGCGACCACTAAATGCTACGTGTTGAATAACTTGAATTGGTTTAGCACTCGTTGCATATCAAACGACGTTTACACCTAATAGCTAAACTCAGCTTATCTGTCTTATACATATATACCTGACCAGTCCCGCTTTCACGATGCTTAAAACTAGTCTTATCAGGCAGAATCTTATCAACGAGACTAAGTACCACTCCCTCGGTGACATTTAAAAATTCACATAATACAGCGAAAATGTCGTATAGTTATCCTTATCAATCTATAGCCGGCGTGGCAAAGAACAACTCAACGCTGACATGACTGTAGTGTGAGTGTGTAAAGACGTGCTACCAGCGCAATACAGTTTACGAATGATGAATTGACTTCACAAGAACAGTATTTCTGCTGGCACATGTTCGAAGAAGAATCTGGTCATGAGCCCGTGTAGCGTAAAAAGGCGCTTTGACGCCGCATCCCAAGTTTTTGGGCTGACAAGTCTCCGCCTGCAGACCTAACGTTTTGAGTGGATAATCATTGTGAGTTACTTCCGCTCTACGATGAATCCGGAGGAACATTGAGCAATGGAAGCAGGTTTTCCCAATCATACGTCGTCTGATGACGTAATTCTACTCAAATTCTTTATTTCTGACCTTTTATATTCCAGGGCCGGGTTACATGGGTCGTATGGCGTCCACTATTAAGTGCGCGGATACCTTTTGATTCTCACTTGTCGAACTTTGCCGTACTCGTTGCACACATGGCGTCGTCAATCTACAAGGAAACGCGAGAGTCATTAGAAAAAGTTGTTTCTGATTCAATAATGATCCGAGGAGCTGAAAAATTAATAGA
>JASFDA010000235.1:0-20735 GCA_036936965.1 Cystoderma amianthinum
ACTAAAGATACCTATAATTCTCTTTGCCAAATATCTAAGGCAGGCATTATCGGGAAGACACTTAAATTTCGATGATTTTAAAAAATTTAAAACTGGTGGACAGCAATAGTAATCCAATTTATCAACGTTCTTCCAATGTTCTTCTAAGTAATGTCCATGTTGGGTGCCGGGATCAAAATCGAACGCGATCACGTGTACTCTATACATACCAGCGGATCAACTACTAATTTGGGTTCAATTACCCCTATTGCATGTTCTAGCCGTACACAAATGAGAGACGCCCTCGCTGAATTGGCAGAATGCATTTCAAGTTCATCAGAAGATGAGAGCAATGTTATAAGCAGCTCCAGGTTAGAACGGTCAAACGGAAAAAAACCTCGAGCTCAGGCGTGCGACAGGTGTTCGAAGACACGCCGAACATGTTGGCAAAATGGTAGTCGGCGTTCACTGCAACATGCTTGCTATGATTGTTGGCGTTTGAAGGTAAAATGTGCTACAGCTGGAATCGCTATCCGTGATACTATGCGCCAAGCACGAAATAGACCTAGCACCAGAAATTCTCTATGCCACATGCCTTCTAGTGCACCAAACAAACCAAAGGCTTCAAAGAGCGAAGCAGAGAGGGACTCGGAAGCTTCAGTGCAGATTATTTCGCCACCCCGTTTGACGGCAAAAGAGAAGGGGAAGCAACGAGGCAAGTCTTCTTAGATAATGTTTGAACCGCGTCGTGCTGATACTATGTTTTAAATTTTATTATAGAAGTATCGTTGGTACGCTCAATGTCACCGCCCCAATTGGAAGAAAAAGCTGGGGGTGAAGCGGAAGGTAAGAATATTTGTCCAATATATTGGGGCTTCTCATTTGGGGCTACTGCAGAAGAATTGCCTTATGAAAAAATGACAGATATGATCACCCGACGCCTAGACATGTTCCAGAAACGTCTCGAAAAAATCAGTCAGTCGCATGAATGCATGGAACAGTCTACCAACAAACTCGCGGGTAAACTGAAACGTGAGGCTTTTGGTTCGAGTCTTCGACTTGTTAGAGCTTCACTTATGTAGGCAAAATTAGAAAAACGCCCTTACGAAAAGATAGCTGACATAGTCACCCGACGCCTGGACGCGTTCGAAGAGCGTCTCGACAAAATCGGTCAATCGCAGGAGCGTACTGAACGGAACATCAACACTCTCCGGGTTTGGTCAAACTGAATGCAAACTGCGAGGGGACACGCTGAGCCTGCTGGACCTGGGGACGTTCGTTAAAATTAATCGACATAGTTAGAGCTCGACATGGCTGCGGCAACACTTCGTAACCGGGCGGAAATCCTACAACTGCGCTCAATTTCTCGCATTCACGTAATAATGTATTATAAAATAAAAATGCGCCCTCCTACTGAACGGCAACTTGAAATGTTAATTGCCCCTTCTGACTGTCGTGAATTTGAGAATAAGACGCTATTGGCGTATAGTTGGATTGCAGATTTCAAGTAGATTAAGTTCCATTTTTTGACTCTGTTTAAGACTCGCGCTGCATATATGATATGATCCAGTGCACGCATCTTTGCTTATGCATCGAGAGGTGTAGATGTATAACCTGGAGATATTTCCACTCCAGTTACTCGCAAGTACTATTACTGTCGGGGTGCCTTCTATATCTAATAAGCTAATCCGTGCCTTCAATCGGAATCTAGACAAATATAGTGAATATTACAACAACCAAGCACTGTACTTGTTGACTCACAAATCGATTAGCCTCCGCAATCGTATTGAGTTTCCAGAGGACATTTTCCAGTGCAAACGTCTCTCCGGCCTAGTTATTCCATAATTTCCGTTAGCATTCTAAATTAGATTATCAACATTGACCAACCTCGCTCTCAACAAAATCATTAACTGCCCTGTGCACTTTAATTCGTTGTTCCGATGCCTGATACTTGGTGAAAATACTGATAATCTCATCTTTAGTCGCAGTCTTATCCTGCCTTGGGTGGAGAAACCAGTAGAGATTTTCCAGGCCAAGCGTCAAGTCTATCGTTTACATTTAAGTATAATTCTCTATAAAGAGGGGGTGAAAGTCTTTACCTAGAGTGTATGAAATTAGAACCTTTGCTGCAGCTGGCGTGGCATTCATGATTTGATCCAAAACTGTCACGCTGATAATTTCATCAGTGGGTAGCGGTGCTTTCTGGCCTTTCCCTACGAAACTGGACCTAGACCTCGACGAATCAGTTACAGGAGATGGACGTGGTTCGAGGAACAGTTTTTGTAAGAGTGAGCGCATTGTTGAGCTAACAAGTGTCTGTAATGTGCGTCAGATTTTCAAAAATTTCGGCGTAATTAAAGGTGACAGCACCTCGTTCGGATCCTGCATCTTAATGTCAGGTGGAAATTTGTTAGATTAATTAATAACCTACTTTGATATTCCAGATGCACACGACGTCTGAGTGAATGCACTGCAAGACTTTGCGCACAGAGTAATTACAAGCGCCCGGTGTCCTGGACTCCTCAACGCCCAACCGGAACACTGTCATCAGTGTAAGACCTGGCAATCAACTCCGAATAAAATATGCTACATACTGTTTTTGGCCGCTCTGGAATTTTTGTAAGCCTATCTTATTACTCTAATTCTACAAATCATGATGAAAGAGCACACCTTAATGATAAGGTCACTTTGAGATTTGCGTCGGCCTATCATCCAGTCAATCGAGCGTTAGTAATACCCGAAGCACTTCACGTACCATTTGTGCCCTAGCCCATAGAATTCTCAGCGATTCCGTTTCATTGAGCATTGACGCCGTCAGTTCAATCAAGCTCACAATTGTGGGCGATTCTGTGAAATTTGGCAAAATGAGATTGGAAACTTCATGATATCGTTTGTACTCACGTTTACTCGATACAAACGTGTACTTTGCCCAGTCCTTTAGAACTGAAATTGACTCAAGGATCTTGATGCATGAATCTGTGTATTTTTCTTTCGACGAGTTTATATATTCCACTTCAGCCCTTGCAGCCGCGTCTTGCACACTGAAACCTTTTTGTACGTACTCCTTCTTTAATCTCCTCTTCTCGTGAAACTGGAGCCTGTCGAGCTTTGTGAATACCACGATGATTGGGACTAGGTAATGTTACTCTTAATAAATAAGCGATGATGAGTATAGGCAGAAAATCATACTGTTATTACTGGACTGCTTCATCAGTTCTAACAACTTCACATCCCCTCCTTCGAAAACGCGTTCGCCGCCTACGGGAATTTCAATGCAGTACCTTTTTGCTCAAGTTAGTAAGGAGAGTTTGACAAAATTTGCATACGCACCATATACCATGAAGTTGCTCATCAAAGGACCTTTCTTTCCTATTCTCAACAAACTGAGAGATTATTGTCAAGTTTCCCTCAGAGCCCGCTTCTAGGCCTTTACTATCATGAAGGATCAAAGCTCTGTTATTCGCGGATAAGATAGGTTGGTTAATGTCATGCTCGCCGACCTGCGCAAGTCAAGTTTAAAGGATCAAAGAATAACTGTTCAGTCGGACGGCCTGTAAAGCAGGATGGTATTACGTACCGAAAAGTGACTGACGCTCTCTGCTGTAACATCAAAATCAAACACCTCTTTTACAAGCGTTGACTTTCCAGAGCCAGATTTTCCAACGAGAAGAATTCTGAAAGCATTAGAACCTTTGGTAGCCAAGTGGAAACATGTTAACACATGCTCATTGTCGGAGGTGGAAGCCTTGGCCTGGTGGCCAACCTCTGAATGACGCGTGTCAATGGGACTTGAATGAATCTCATGAGCGCTGATGCAACATCCCAAAGCGATCAGGCCAATAAGTAGTCCCGAATGTGGCTTATGTAAAGGGAAAAGGCAACGAGAAGCCGATATGGCATTTTGGCATGCATGACACTGACAGGTATCATCGTGCTGCACATCAAAGTGCAAAGAATAAATATATTTGCTCGTATTTGCCAACAGGCTCTTTGTGATAGAGAAATCATCTTTGTGTTATTCAATTGTCCAGGGGAAATTCCAAATTTGGGCTCGGCCGCCTTTTTTGATATCACAAACAAAGTAGATACTGAATAAATTCAAATCTTGAATGAACAAATTCTTTCAGCTCTACTCAGTCCTTGCTTCTTACGGCCTTTGAACCCGTACTGATACATAACAGATAAGTAGTTAGGAATCACAGCTCCGGTAACGTTTTTTGTTGACTAAAGTAAATCATCTGAATCCTAGTTAACTGGGCATGACGAGTATATTTGAAAATGTCGACGATTCATGTCGATAACCAGAACATGTAACATGATACATGCATACATGTTGTACAAAAGTAAAGCAGAGAAGCGTAAGAAAATGAAAAGAAACTGTTTAATGGTGTCACATTTAAAGACAAATTTGGTCACAAAAGCTGGGGTGGGGGAATAAGGTAAGTAAGAGATAGAAATGGTGGGGATGAAAGACTTACAGTAACCCTCATATGCACATTTCTTGGTTTACTGAGCTTATAAAGAGATACAAATAGGCTTAAGTGTCGGGTAGAGAATGCTAGGAATGCATAGTTGGTCGTAGATATCAATGGTATTACCCACAGAGTCGTCAAGGCTATCTTGATCATCTCGCACGGCGGGCGCTTGAGTGGGAATCAAGTCGATCATAGCTGTCGCGAAAGACTAGTGTGAGGGAGGCGGTATATCAGCTAGGCACACTATCACCTCTATATTCGACTTACATCAATGCCAGCTTCAAGACTTCGCAGAATAGCTGCAATGGGCGCGGTGACCCCAAATTGAGCAAATATGCTGTGTTGGCCAATAACGGTGGCCAAAAGCAGCTGGTGGACTGTCACAAACTGTTGGCCAGTATTAGACGTGTGCAAAGGTAAAGTAAGTAACTGCAATCGTTTACGTCATGTAAGGCGGTAACGATGGCCACAGCTTCGTTGTCCGGGAATGGGGGAGTAGCTTGCATTGCAATGACATCAGCAGCGAGATCATCGATAATGGTCTGGAAATCCGTCTTGACCGTCTGTATATGGTAATATGAGTACAACTTCTGCGTCAGGAAAGTAAATTAGAATAACATTGGCCATAGTTACTACAGCCGAAGGGCTAGTTGAGGTGGTAAGACCTCCAAGGATACTGTTCAAGTTTCCAGACACCGTGGTGACGATCCCGATGTTGGTAACAACTTGAGCAGAGGTTAACGCAGCAATAACGCCCTGGGCAAACAAAGCACTGGAGAAAACAGCGGCAAGGCATTTCAACAACATGATGAAATTGCGAAGAAGGAAGAAGTGTTTCGTTGAGAGAAAGCTCGAGGTGAGGCAAAATTTTCTGGGGGATATTGACAAAAAAACATATGCCTTTTATACAGGTCGGCTCGTCCTATGTTTTGTGTGTTCCGCTGGAAGGGGAAGAAATTCTTCCATCGGTGTTTTTTCATTGACGAAATCAGAGGTGACATTATTCGCTTTCGATGTAATCGTGGAATGTACCGTCAATCTTAAAGCGCAACATGAATTTTCAAATTACGAAATGAAGAAAATGTCGTGAGGCGGTTGGCGGCTGCTCACGAAATCCCAAATACGCCTTTATGCAAGGCAATATAGCAGGAATGCATTCCCCCTCATGATCTGCTAGTGGACCCTTTACCCAGAGCCCAATCGACTTTCTTGATTTCGCCCTCGAGAAAACATGGGAACTTGGGTTCCAGCGCCAAACAGTCGGACAGCATCTTCAAGCATTCTTGTTTCTGACATTTTGGTGATCATTCCGTGAGATTAAGGTAACGCGAGAAATGACTATCCTGTTATCTGATTTTGCACAGGTGTAAAAGCACAAAGTCACACGAGACCTTGAACCTCTTTGCCCCCGACTCTTCCATAGCGCATGTCTTTGGAGCTCTCAGCTAACGAGATCAAGGCACCCCAAGTAACCCCAAAATTTAAACCATGCGTATAAATTTTTTTGATGCTATTTACGGCCTGGGTGATCAGAAGAGATTGTCATTTTTGGTAATAAATGCTACATCTGACCAACATAAACTTAATCTCTGAGGTACAAGTCAAGACATTGAAGCAGCACTTACCGCACGTCCAATAGGGTAAGTGAAGATAATGCAACCGTTGAACACAACAAGAAAGATACCACTGCCACGGTATAGAGCTGATATAACGAGGCCATTGTTTACAACCATGATGCTTTGAGTCCCGTCTTGGCCATCTCGGTGGTGGTTTACTAAGTTCAGTGCGGTAGCTTCAAATTTAGAAAGCGTAAAGATGCTGTAGTTCTTTCAGAGACTGTTTTGATAATCCTTATAGCACCTGCCCGAAGAGGGTCGGAGAAGTCAAATTGAAGTAGAGTGTATTATCGTACCACCTACTAGTTGCCCGTGTTTGACCCATCCGCCCAAGCCCCTTGTATTCCTCCTCCCGCCGGTTATTGCTTTTTGCACTGCCGCAATACAAGGTGAGTATTTTTTACTAAACTGACAAAAATAATAACCTTCGTTCTCTCAAATCCATTTAACGTCCCTCGAGTCCCTAATTCAATATCAAGCTATTAAAAGACAAGAAGCTCTTCCAATTTGATATCAAGTTTCTCACTCGCTAAATCTTGAAGACCGTTGTAGATCCTCCAAGGATAATACTCGCCCCCATCGACGGCCAAAAGTTCTTGCCTACGCTGAACGACGATTGAGCTTAATCACTTGTGGCTCGTGGCAGTTGAGCACCTCATAGATGCAAAAATCACATTGCGGTTCTGGAGGAATTGTGACGTAACAAAACGGAGAACCGGAACGACTTGAAGAATGTACCAGAGCAATGGCTGAAGGCGGTGATTGGATTACGAGAGTTTGAGTCCATTCTCCATTTTTTGAACGGTGCCAGTAGAAGAACAAAACATGGGAAAAGTCGAAGTTTACCGCAGCCCCACTTCTTCTATGTTGCCATCAAGATTTACGTCATAACAATAATTCCTTTGATTTCTTGAAATTCAAAAAAGAAACGCATAGGCAAGGGTTATCCTAGCCCAAGTAAATTAAAAATCAGTCAGTCCCAACTCAAGACAGTTCTCACCCCGCCCCGTTAGCTTTCAGATGATCTCAAGTTCCCGTCACCGTCAGTGAGAAGGTTTATGTGGGGCAAGGATACCATTTCAATCCTCCTGTCACTGCAGCTGGCAGCACCAATATAACTATGAAACACGTTGATAAAGTTTTGCCATACCCTCAGACCTATCTAAAAAGTACCAGTATAGAATATTCCCCCTCACTATGTGCGCTGTATTATTTTCCCATAGCCATTTCGACCCATACAACTTAATTATCAAGTTTGATCCTTTGCCCCAAAGATCCGGCTCTTACGCAGTCTCTTCTCACATTGTGAAAATTACTCATGACATGAGGTTTCTCCGTCTTCTCACATTGTGGAAACTATTCATGACATATATAATATGGAAGCTTCTCCGCCTTCCCTTGTTACCACAACTTGCCCGTGAGTGCATGGCGGTGATTGTATGAATTACGTTAAATCACTGTCAAAGGAGAGAACTTTAACTTCCATTTCGCTACTCCTCTCACCATTTGTAAGAGGTGCAAAGGAGGCCAAGACATGCATAGCCTTTTTCACCTACTAGGCTACTACTAGCCAGTCCTTAAGCATCCGTTTGGTTGTTCGTACTTGATGCTCTTCGCACAATTTATCCAGCCCTGGCTGCAGAAACTATAACCAACATTATTACGAACGCAATAGAGATCCAGAAAGACGAAAAGAGTACTCACCAAAGACAGTCTGTATATCCCTATTCCCGGCCGGAGACATTCATTCGCCTTCCTTGTTCTAGCTCATTGAATAAAAAGTGAATAGGCAGTGACAGACGTCCTCTTCAGAGTTCATGCCAGTCTAATACTTATTACATTTCCTCCCTAGCACGTATCAATTCCTTAAAACGTGTCGCCTACACACACAGGGATTAACACAACAAACCAACGATCGTTTAAGTAAATGGGGTCTTGCGTGGAGAGAAAATAATAATAAACATGAAAAAGACAGCTAATAAAAAAATCCGTCTCGACGGCACATTAGACCAAGTTCGAGCCATGCGAACAACGCTGCAGGGAGACAATTGGCCAAGTAGATCAACTGTTTATCAGAGAGGGGATGAAGAAGACAATGAAGAGCAATATTAATAATAAACGTGAACATTCAAGTTGGTTGGAATGGCGTCGCCAGAAACGACGAAACGATTACGAACAGCCCATGGTTAAAAAAACCCCTGTACTTACGGACGTTTTTTTCACATATAATTCTGTATGCACATTTCGGTGATACAATGAGCTAAACAAAAACCCCCGCAAAGCCTACAGGGATATGTGATGTGTAGGGATTCAGTTATTTTGGTGGTGCATTGAAAGGGATAATGGAAAAAAGGAACAAATAAAATAAGAGCTGGAGGAATAAAAACGGACGGGTTAATATTGTGTCGAGTGAGGTTCACTCAACTCTTGAAACGCTCCTGGTGTTCTGAGCTGTATGGTTGGTCCTGGAAGGAGGGTGTTAGTAAGGGGCATTTGAGAGAAACAGAAAAGGGAAAGAAGCAAGCGAAGAGACGAAGAGCGAATTTAAAAATAAAAAGGGACAACCGCAAAAAAGATAATGGAAAAACGAGGAATATAAATTAAATGACACATTCTGACCCAAAGGAAATGAACGAGGACCACATCCAGGATTCTCGACCTATATCGTTTGGCTGCACGGACAATGCTGGTGATTGGCCCAACGAAGGCATTTTTTTCTGGAACAGGTCTGCTAGGACATGAGGGGGCTATACGTATGAGGATGAGAGACTTTGGAAGGAATAAAAAGGGTATGATGCCGAGACGAAAGGAAACAAAAAAGGCAGCGAAAAAAAATGAATACGCACATCTAATGAACATCCAAACGAGGACCACACCCAACATTTTCTACTTATCGTTTCAAATTGGTTTGCTGCGCAAACAATGCCGCGGCAAGACAGGCGGCCCCAACAAAGTAAATCTGTGTGGAAGAGTTCTCCAACGACGCGAGGAGGCTATATATATGAGTGCGAAAGACTATGGGAGCGAAATGGAAGCAAAAACTTGACACAGGAAGTAAAGGCAGCAAACCTAAATCACCCAATGAAAAAACGCTGAAATACTCCAACATGAGAAATTTGGTTCTTTCGATTGAATGAAAGGAACAAAACAAATGACCATATGGAGTAAAGCAGAGAAGTCGGTGAAATGGAAACACAAATGAAGTGAGGAAACGTGGACCAGTGAAGAAGCCTCGAAGGAGCGCGGGTCGTGAGCATCCGAAAAAGTAGAGCAATGGCACAAAGCGATGAACAAAAAAGATGAAAAGAAAAAGCCAGAAAAAAACGAACAGGTAAATACTGTATGACGAGAGGCTCATCTAGAGGCACACCTTGCGTTCCGAGCTGAGCCTATCTTAAAAGGGTGTTAGCATGCTGCTTTGTTGCGGAGAGGTATCAAGGAAGAGGATGCGACAAGGGTAGAGAGAAGGGGGATAATGCAAGTGGGGGGATGACGAGTCCTGAACAACAGAGAGCTAGACCTCTCGATGTACGAGTATATATGCGCCTTAAAACATCCGCTGGGCAAATAAGCATGTAGTAGTACAACATATGCTCCAGGCCGCCAAAAGCGACGAAACAGCTCCCAAAAACAAAAACTCACTGTAGAATCCGCGATTCACCGATTCACCCATGCCTGTGCCAGCGTGAAGTGTGCGCTTGTTCTACCAATAACTTTAAGGGGAGCAGGAGGTCAAGTATGCCTAAAGGATGCACTGGATGAATCTGTAAGAGAGTGGCAGCCGCAATGAGGCGCGCACGCATCATTGATATGCCAAAATGGAGGCGAAAATTTTGGCTCTAGTCGGTATGTATACATGCCAAATCAGAGAGTAATAAAAGGTAAAACGACTCAGATATTTTGATTTGTCCCACTGAGTGATGCTGTCCCACTTGGAGGTGGGGTGAAAAGTCCATCATTAATGTCTCTTGGATAATAAGATCTTGATTTAAGTATTAAACATCAAAATAATGGGGAATGCTAAAAACAATGCAGCATGACCCCATGCACCCTAATCTGGCAACGGAGTTAAGCTGTCAGGCTGACAGTGTGGGAACGGGGGTACCGTTGGGGTACCGTTCGATTGGTATCATTCGATCCAGGAACATTATCAGGGAAATACTGTGGAGACAGAGGGTAGCAGAGGGTGTCTGCTCAAAAAAAAAAAGATGACAAGGCTATAAAATCTATATTAAGAACACCGAGTAACCGCTTCCCAGTCAAGTTCGAAGGATAGATCATCAGAACGGGATCTGCAAGACCAACAGCAACAAGCGGTATGGGAGGATCCGGAAAAACAGAGGAGCTAGACAGAAAGACAACGTTAGTAAAACTACCTAGTTGGTACATCTCACGACTTACATGGCAGAATCTCTCGTGTCACCCTAAATTACAGAATCGCGTCAATTTCTATAGTGTAAAAACGCTAATGCTACATACCAACATACGAGCTCCCAATTGTAGAATGACGTCATTAATGGCTTGAGTCTCGCTTCTATTGAGATAAGCTTGAACTTGGCCCTTGACCTGAAAAACCATGGTAAAACGAATATTCCAATGGAAGATATGTATAGACACACCTGGAACAACTCTGTGCTACGCGTCAATATGTTATTGCATTTCACAATATCTGCAGCGTCTTCGTCGGCATGAAACACGCGTTGATACCACTTCCTTTTTTGCAATTTTGTTAAGATGTTTTGAATCATTTTCAAGTCACTATAGACGTTCTTAAGACATTGAAAATATCAAGCCAGCGAGAAATTGCGTACTTGGTAAATGCTTCAAGGTGAGCAACGAGATCGTCGTCGAGAGCATTGTTATTGCGCCGCAAACCATCAGCGAGAGCCGCAATCAACTGACACGCTTGCTCAGCAATGGTCATGCATGCTTCTGAGTTACTTCTCGTTTGCTGTATACGACATCAGTAATGCCATAACCAACATCGAATGGGTGAGTAAACTTACCTGCGCAATCCTTACGATCTCACCGGCAATTTGGGCTGCAGCTTTGAGGCCAGGGACGCCAACTGCTCCATCTCCAATGCTTGCTACGACTTTAAACACCACAGCTGCATGCGCAAAACCGAATCCGGAAGAAGGGGACGAGACTAATGGCGGTACAATTGTCTTCCCGGAACCACTAAGTTTTGTTCTGAAGAACTTTCCAAAGACGAGTGATTTACGGAATTTCTGAATCGGAGGCTTCGAGATTAACTTCTTGAAACGAGTCAAGGCACTGGCATGTGGCTGGCCTGAGAGTGGAATGGGGAGCGTGGTTGAATTTGTAAGGATAGGTGACAATAGAGCCTGAGGGGTTGATGTTGTTGTTGTGGTGGATGAGGATGTTACGCTCGCCGAAGCACTACTGCTATGACTGCGGTTGGCGGTAGAGACAATGGGCGTTCTTTTATTTGAGCGACATTTTTTGAAAATGTGTAGTAACCGGTTGGAAGAACTTGGAGACGACGGTGGCAGCGACATGATATAACAGCGGATGGGATCGTTCCTTTTGTCAACGGGCTGGATAGTGGGAAGAGAAACGACTGCCACTCTAGCCTAGAAGCGCTAGAGAACAGCACTATTACTGCATTCCAAGCATGTACGAGACCCATAAACGTGGGCTCATGGCGGTGTTCTGTGCATAGACATACAGGAAATTTCTTGACCCCCAAAAAAACGGAATGAGAACATGCACTGAACCATGTGATGAGCAAGAACCAGTCCTGATTGTGGCTTAGAGTCCAGCTTAGTTAGAGGGAGAAGGCCAGTATGTCGTGCACGAGGCTCAGAGGCATCGGAGTTTGATCCTCAGGTCTTCACCCTCATCCATTATCCATTATATTACAGGAATTATGCTATTATCTATATACTTGCGCTCTGGTGGTTACATCCTGAGGTTGACTTCATGTACTGGGCACTCAGTACTCACAATGTAGCATTTTGCTCGTTTGAACCTACATGCAGATCAAGCTCGAGGTATATTGCTAGGTGCGTGATCCTTGTCCTAATCCTTGCCCCTGCGTCGATGAACCAGGACTTTAAACGTACGCACCGCATTGACCCCGACAAGTCAAGCCCACGTTCATCAGTTCAAGACTGAGAACAATATTGAACCTGTGTTTCCCTTTCTCCGGTTGTGCACCTGTGGCTTCCGCGTGATGACTAGTGATAGTCAGGATATCCTTCATGCATAGCTTTAGCTAGGCAGCTCACTCAGAATCCACCCCTCATGAAGTAAGATGTTTTGCTAGATGCACTTGTCTTCTGATCCGCCTACTAATCTACGCTCACTTGGCACAACCCTCCCGCCGATAGAACCGCGTCTTTGTCGTACTACATCGACCTCGACAAATTAGGCCCACGTTCTTTTTTGAAGAATTTTTTTGCATTAACTCACGCGTACAATAGAACTTGTGATTACATATCGAGACCTTTGTTTGGATAGTGAAAAGAAAATCGAAATAAATGCAAATGGTACCTCTGAGCTCAAAATATGCAGAAAGCATTTTTAAAACATCTGCACGAACATTATAAACACACCCCAAACCACCATCATATGTCGCCCCTATCACCCCGCCAGTCAGTAGTTCGTGTACACAGTTTTTCCACTTTGAATCATATTGACGTATTTTTCGTGAATCAAACGATGAGCCAGGTCCTTGACTTCTCCTATAGAGGTAATGTCCTCCTTTCCGCTAAACGAATCACGGGGAAGACCTCGTATGCTAGCAAGACATCGTAATTAGTATTGCAGTGCGAAAGGGGTAAAAGTAGAAGTCACCTCGTGGTCAACAATTCAAGTGCTGCAGTTGAATTGACCTCGATATCATTAGTCGTCTCAACCGACTCATTGAACTTATCGCGGCACTGATGGGCGTAATGTAGTCCAACTTCCCAACAATTCATCGGTTTCTCCCCGCTATTAGTACTCGCAAATTGGGAAGGCTTTGCCTTGAAATTAGTATCATACCGAGACAGTATATCACTTAAAGCTTACCCCTGGCTCAGATGAAGCCCCCCTTGCCTGAATTGGTTGGCAAGGTACCGATCCTACAGACAAAACCTATAAATTTAATCAGCAGCGCTCGAAACATTGCACATGAGAGCTTATCACTCACATCCTCACCACTTCTCTTCTCTTTTGTTTGTAATACTTTCACTTCCAGAACGTCAATATATGCAGTCAAGAGCAAGCCGAATATCTTATTACAAACTAGGTATATTCTATTCAATTGTCATTCAATTATTGTCGAAATAGAACATACCTGGGATCATCTCTATATGAAATGAATCTCTCGTCGTGCCTATAGACAAATAATCATCGAATGCAAACTCCTTGATAAGAGGGTTGTATGAGTAGAAGTGAAACGTGTCGCCGTCACTGAGAAGGCCATATATACGTCCATTCTCATACGATCTTTTCTCGTTTGCTTGGGCTGTGACTGAATGAAAACAAGTTAACACACGCAGATAATTAAACTTCAGAGAACAAATGCACCTAGGAGTCTGAAAAATAATTGGGCTACGTTTTCTTCTTTTTCCATAGTGAACCTCTCTTCGGCAATGATGAATGTGGTTTTGCCAAGCGTGAAGACCTGTGCGAGATCAGTGATGAGAACTGATCAAGAGATCTCGCCAGAGACGAGTGCAAACCTTATACTTGAACTTGAATTCAGCACTTTTTTCTGTTAGTTGCACAACCTGTTCATGTCTGCAAACCATTCGACCATGAAATAACCCTATGAGGTACATGAAGTACTTGAGCATAGTGTAAGCATCGGAAGCATAAACTAATAGTTTGAGCAACATACTGGATCCAAGGCTCTGATCCTAGCGTCTTCATTTAATATCCGTGGTTCGCTATAAGCATCTTGCATAAACCAAGCTGCCTCGAACATACTCTCATGGATAGACTGTGGAAGGCGATACATAGGTGTAACCACTCGCTTAAATTGCTCATGTAACATTATTCTGGGGAGGCCGAACCTTCCAGCAAAATTATCCCAGGAGTACGATGACAGCTCGATTATAAGCTTATCCGTGAGGCCATAACGATCAGCAATATTGACAATACGTTTGGCAAAGTCGCCTTCTGGAAATTCTTGAAGCTTTTCAAGCCAGCCGTCTTCCAAGTCAAGGGAACTTGCCAATGCTTCGATACTGGTCGGCTTTTCCACCTTTCTTCTTTTTGCCCCCTTTCGTTTAGCCATGGTAAGGAGAACAAGACGATACAGTGCAGTGGTAAGCGTGAAGTTGTGAGCAGATCTTGCATGTATTTATTGATAAGTGTTTTTAATTTACAAAGACCAAGACATTATTCGAGAAATCTCAACAATTGATTTGGGATAAAACTATTGAGAAACCCCCTTTCTGCGAAAAGGGGGTTTATTTGGAAACCCCCCAAAGTTACCAAAAGATAGAAAAAACCATGATTTAAACTTTTTCAGATCCCGACCTGTTTCGGTGTGGCGTCTCCGGTCCATGTACCATTCTCTCTAGCCTCCCTACACATTTCCTCAAGTAGAGCAGAGAGGTGGAAAGGGGAATGTCAAAAAACTGTATAACGGCATTACATTTGAAGACAGACCAGGGACTGCGGGGGGGTAAGGTAAGTAAGAGATAGAAGTGGTTAGTATGGAAGACTTACAGTAACACTGATATGCGCATTTCCAGGGTTACTAAACCTAAACTTAGAGAAGGCTAGGAATGCATATTTGAGTGTAGATACTACAGAGTCGTCGAGGCTATCCTGATCGTCCTGTCCTGTACAGCTGGTCTTTAGGTGGGAATCATGTCAATCATACATAACTGTCGCGAAAGTCTAGTGTGGGGGAGGCGGTAGTATCAGTATCCGGCATATGCAAAAGTTAGTAACTGCGCCCGCTTACGTCATGTTGAAGGCAGCAAACGTCGTCCAAAGCTTTCGTTGTCCAGGAACGGAGAAGTAGCTTGCATCGCAGTGACGTCAGCAGCAAGATCGCTGATAATGGTTTGGAAATCTGTCTGCACGCGATAAGGTGGGCCCGAGTTAGTACAAGCTCCAAAGTTAAGAGGAATGGAATAACATCAGCGATGGTGAAGGGCCAGTTGAAGAGAAGCTGAGGTAACATTCAAGTTCTCGATGTTGATAACGACTGGAGAAGAGGTTAATCTAGCGATAACACCCTAGGACAACAAAGCATCGGAGAAAACGGCAGCGAGACATTCGAATATAATAAAATGTAGGAAACGTTTGGTTGAATGAAAGCTAGGAATCGAAGTGAGGGGCGGTCGGCGGCTGTAATCTCTCACAGGAGACCAAATGATGTGATCCTATATGCAAGGGAATATGGCGTAAATACATTCCCCTGGCGACTTACTATTGGACTACTTACCCGAAACTCAATCAACTTTTTTTTATCTTGTTCAGAATGCCTTGAAATCGCTAGATGTTTTTAATAAAAATAAGGAGCCAATGAGAAATCATGTACTTTGTAAATGCTTCAAGATGAGCAACGAGATCGTCTTCGAGAGCAGTGGCGTTGTGCTGCAAACTATTGGCAAGAACTGTAATTGATTGACATACTTGCTCAGAAATGGTCATGCACGCCTTTGAGTTACTTCTCGTTTGCTGTATACGATATCAATAATGCCATAACCAACATCGAATGGGTGGGTAAACTTGCCTGCGCAATCCTTACGATCTCACCGGCAATTTGGGCTGCAGCTTTGAGGCCAGGGACGCCAACCGCTTCATCTCCAATGCTTGCTACGACTTTGAACACTACGGCTGCATGCGCAAGACCGAATCCGGAAGAAGGGGACAAGACTGACGGCGGTACAGTTGTCTTCCCGGGACCACTAAGTTTTGTTCTGAAGAACTTTCCAAAGACGGGTGATTTACGGAATTTCTGAATCGGAGGCTTCGAGATTAACTTCTTGAAACGAGTCAAGGCACTGGCATGTGGCTGGCATGAGAGTGGAATGGGGAGCGTGGTTGAATTTGTAAGGATAGGTGACAATAGAGCCTGAGGGGTTGATGTTGTTGTTGTGGTGGATGAGGATGTTACGCTCGCCGAAGCACTACTGCTATGACTGCGGCTGGCGGTAGAGACAATGGGCGTTCTTTTCTTTGAGCGACATTTTTTGAAAATGTGTAGTAACCGGTTGGAAGAACTTGGAGACGACGGTGGCAGCGACATGATATAACAGCGGATGGGATCGTTCCTTTTGTCAACGGGCTGGATAGTGGGAAGAGAAACAACTGCCACTCTAGCCTAGAAGCGCTAGAGAACAGCACTATTACTGCATTCTAAGAATGTACGAGACCCATAAAATTGACGCTCATGGCGGTGTTCTGTGCATATACAATAAATATAAATTTTTTGACCCCCCAAAGAAACTGAGTGAGGGCACGCACCAAACCATGTGATAAGCAAGAACCAGGCCTGATTGTGGCTTAGAGTCCAGCTTAGTTAGAGGGAGAAGGCAAAGAGAAGCCAATATGTCGTGCACAAGAGGCATCGTTCTTCTAGGGTTTGACCAGCAGGGCACATTCCTTAGCCTTTTGCAGTACCTAGAGCAGTTACATACATAAGTATCATCCTTTTCTGTAGACTTAGGCATTCCGGTATATTGCAACGTTATAGAGAGCTTCGCAAAATTGAATCAAGTATTGATTACATTGAGACCGAGAGTATACATTAGTAAGCCATGCAGATCGAGGTCAAAGAGATCAACAGCCTCAGTGAGTTGATTGACAATCATAGTGACAATGCCGTGAATTTTGAAAAGTTTGTTGGTTTGATGTGGACCTATTTGCTCAATTTGGCCGAACGACTATATCTCTCTCTCTCTTGAGCATCGCAAATGTTGTCATGTTCTTATTTGCTTGTGTATTTTTCAAGAGCTTTTCACTGGAGCCATGACAACGTTCCCATGGCACTCAATTACTGGAGGATTCACTGGGATTCACTGAAAAAACTGTTACGTCTTTGTCAATCTAGCTCCAGATCAACTTTCATTGGATCGCGGGTTCTGGCCAAATTTACTTCTAATGTTCGAAGTGAACATACACTCAATACTATCGTCCGACCAACCAATGGAACACGACGCGATGCTCGACTTGTTATCATCGATTCGCGCCAGAGATTATTGGACACGTACGTTTTTGCTCAGGTTGGAGAATAAATCGATGACCTGTTCGCGGATAGTGGCAGCGTTAGTGTTTCTAATATGTGATCATGCTTCTACCTTGAGTGACGAGGTCCACTGTATTTGGAGGTATGTAATCTTGTCTGTTGTTGACCATACTCCCTTTCTCTTCATAAACTAGCAAACCTATGAAAGGAAACAGAATCAAATGGATATATATATTTGCCAAATACTTTGGCCTCGGATGTCAAATGTGGGCATTCGTTTTATTTTCGACCAATTATTATTATTATTTATGTCATTAAAGAATAAATTATATAGTCTTAAGGATTCATATTGGTGAACTGCCTGTTTCACATCACCACTGTGTTTTATGGTATACTGCACAAATCGTTTCCGACGGGGTTCTTTTCTTTGCTGTCGAGGTAATTTTAATGCTTCAAGGTATGGCCTCCCTCCCATCTTCCCGTCATCAGGTTCCAATCCTCATATGAACAGTATATGCTCTCCATAAGAAATCGCTATCTGTCGGAGTTGTACTGGGTGCTCTTTTTAATTTCGAAATTCTTCTTACATCCGTTTGTGGTTTCCGCACAGTCCAGAAGTTTCAATTTAATGTTGCATGCGAAGCTGTCTATATCCCCTTGCACGAGCCGATTTTTTTGGGGTAAGCATTATTGCTGCCATCCCTTGATCTACGGGCTTACCTTCCTGATTAGCGTTGGCCTTATTCTTGCGCACAGCATTATTGCATGTATGACTTTTTGGAACCCAAGATGTGTAATGATTCCTGTTGTTAATGTTGTGCTTCGAGACGGGGCATCTTTCTGTGTTTTACTATGTGGTCAGTACTCTCAAGTGTTATTTTGTGTTACATTTCATCAATATTCAGGAAGCTTTTTTAATTTCAATCGTGCCATACGTATCCATCGCGCAAGTAACCAAAACTCATGCCATATTTACGTAAGTTGAGTTTTTATTTTCCGTTTTCACTTTGATCTCACACTTTCTATAGGTGGCCTACTACGTTTATCTCCATTGCTGTGAGTTTAATGGCCCCCTTCTACAAAATGAGATTAACGTGTGTGACAGGTTTGTCGCATGATCATGAATATGCAGAACCTGAAGCCATCCAACCGTCGTTCGTCGCTGGAGAATACTGCCTCAGAATCTAATCCTCAAATAGTGTTCACGTCCTTCTTCGCCAATGAATTCGACGAATTCCAATAATTCAATCATTTGAAGTAGATGGCGGCCCTGACGCTTACTGGCAAATCAAACATGATGCATAGCCAATACAGCCGATGCGCAAACGGAGGAAAAAGTTTCGGCTCAACCAAAGGCGTAGAATTCTCTTTATCGCTCTCCGTCTAGCTCGTCGCCGTGGGTAGAGGGGGTGTTCAGATTCACGTCAGCATCCCAGCCAAAGGTGTTCCGCCATTTCTTATGCGACGCTCAGCAGCACGAGCCTGAATGTCAAATAACCGATTTTTAGCTGAAGCCCTTTTGGTGGATTTGACTGAGAAGTTGAGAAAAATATTTACCTGAGAGAGATAATGCTTACATTATTTCTGTTAGCCCGAGTGTACAGTTTTGCTTACTATTCTCTACCGAGGCCACCTTTTCATTCAAACTTGTGTACATATCAAAACAGTCCCGATCAGTTATAAGTACCACAATCTGCATCAGAGACATCTGGGCTTGGAGATCCCGTTTTCATTTTAATTATCTGAGATCAATTAGCAAACTGTTCAAAGCGTCAGGTACGTCTGTCTAAGGGCCCCATGCCGTGATTATCTTTTAAAAATTTATCACTACATATATGTATGGCATTGATCCATGGTTCCGCTCTGCACTCAGTGGATTGGTTGAAATTCTGAATGAAGATCCGAATCGACGCAACGTCGGTATTATTCTCGCGCAGCGCCTTATTGCATGCAAGACCTTTCGGAATCCAAGAGATGTAATTATTCCTGTTGTTAACGTTGTGCTTCGGGGCGGGGCTTTTATTTTTGTCTTACTATGCGGTGAGTGCTCTCAAATGCGAATATTTTTTTCAGTGTTTAAAATTTGTTCAGTCACATCTCCCCATTACAGGAATTATGCTATATACTCCCACTCTGATGATTACACCCTGAGGTTGACTTCATGTACTGGGCACTCAGTACTCATTTTTCACAATGTATCATTTTGCTCGTTTGAACCTACATACAGACCTAGGCAGTGTTTATCGCTAGGTGCGTTTGTCTGATCCTTATAAGTAGTAATCCTCACCCCTGCGTCGATGAACTACGACTTTAATCGTACTGCATTGACCTTGACAAGTTAAGCCCATGTCCAGAGTCAACTCAAGGCTGAGAACAATATTGAACTTCTGTTTCCCTTTCTCCAGTCGTGCACCTGTGGCTTCCGTGTGATGACTAGTGATAGTCAGGATATCCTTCATGCATAGCTTCTAGTTAGGCAGCTCGCTCAGAGAATCCACCCCCATAAAGATGTCCAAGATGTATTGATGCATTTGTCTTCTGATCCGCCTACTAATCTACGCTCACTTCGCACAACCCTCCCGCTGATAGAACAGTGTCTTTATCGTACTACATCGACCTCGTCTTAGGCCCACGTTCTTTAACTCAAGACTGAGAACCATATGGAACCTATGTTTACTTCTCTGTTCGTGCACCTGCGGCTTAACATCCTTTGCCATTGAGGACCTTATCAATGTTAAAGTTAAACGCTCTTCGACAAGGGGTAATTTATCCAGCCCTAGCTGCGAATTAGTCGCATCAGACTTATCAACCATCTTTTGCGAAATCTTTTGTATTAACTCAAGCTTAGGACGGTACAACAGAAATTATGATTACATCAAGGCCTTTGTTTAGTAAATTGAAAAAAAAAATTGGAATGCAAACGGCACCCCTGAGCTCAAAGTTTGCGGAAAGAAAATTTACAAGATCTGCACGAATATTATCGACACACCTCTTATCATATGTCGCCCCTATCACCCCGCTGGTTAGTAGTTTGTGTACACAGTTTTTTTGCTTCGAATCATGTCGACGTATTTTTCGTGAACCAAACGATGCGCCAGGTCCTTGACTTCTCCTATAGAGGCATCATCCTCATTTCCGCTAAAACCCCAGTCACGGGGAATACATCGAATGCTGGCAACACATCGTAATTAGTATTGCAGTGCGAAAGGGGTAAAAGTAGAAGTCACCTCGAGGTCAACAATTCAAGTGCTGCAGTTGAATTGACCTCGATATCATTAGTCGTCTCAACCGACTCATTGAACTTATCGCGGCACTGATGGGCGTAATGTAGTCCAACTTCCCAACAATCCATTGGTTCCTCCCCACTATTACTGTACTATTTCGACCAAGTGTTCGCCCCGATAACGCATAACGCTAAGTGTTCATCGTGCTGGGTGTTCGCCACTGGATATAACACATAACGATTGTCACAACTGTTCAAATTTATCAATGTTTGCTCTACAT
>JASFDA010000236.1:0-20672 GCA_036936965.1 Cystoderma amianthinum
TTCTTGGGTCTTCAAACTGGCGATCTCACTGGTCAGTGGGCTAGCACTTGCAGCCCTACCACCATTGGTGGTGTTGCTGGCGGTTCTTCTTGGTATGCTCCCTTGTCTTCGTTCAATCTTCTAATATCTAATCACCCTTCTTAGCTCATCTCAGCCCGTTTGCTGCGACAACAACAGCTTCAGTAAGATTTCTTCTGTACTCACATTTATTGTCGTCCATTCTCTGATATCTTTGTAGACGGCGTTGTCGCTATAGGTTGCAGCCCCATCAATGTTTAATTTTACGGATGGATTTAGGATATATATACCCTGACTCTTAATAGCAATAATAACGATCATTTGTTCATTGCTGCATCATACTTTGTTCCGTTAGTATAGGTTGGACGTACCTCAACCAACCAGCCTTATTCATCTCGACATCAGATTTTGGTCATGGGCATCTGTACTATGCGTCTACAATGCATGGCCCTGTTAGGATAGGTTGGACTCATCTCAGCCGATCAACCTCGTAGTGTTAAGAATTGGACTCCTATCTTGTTCTGTGAAAAGCTTCTTTAGTGCATTCTTGTATCTCGTACCTCAGCGAAGCGTTGTTTACCATGACTCCAAGCCTTTAGAGAGTGTACCTTATTACTATAATAAAGAGAGGCGATTAAAGCCACAGTTGGGTTTACTATATCATGCTGGTCGACGCGAAAGGTACGGTAGGTTATGCCTCGAGAATAGTTAACGTTCTGATGATTGTCTTTAATGTGGGTGTTTTAAATTTGGGTCAGGTGTGGGGGTGCCCGGGGTATTCTTGCTATGGAGATGTTGAGAACTTGAAACTTACCATGCGATGGAGCAGCCAGAGCGACGATTCGGCGACGAATGATCACATATCTTTTGTTAAGTTTTTCAAAGTCCGTTGGCTAAATTTATCGATACTTGGTTTTGTCTTTTGGCCGCCATGAAGTAGCCATGAAGTGACATTCTCTTCGATCAGAGTCTTCTCTTGGCTTACTTTGTCTATCTGCAAAATTTCTGACGCAAAACCGACAGGCGCCCCGTTGCTGCAACGTGCAGGTATGAAAATTCGCATCACTTCATGCCAGTGAATCGGATTTGAAGGATACAACTAGTACTTATCCTTCGGGGGCTTGAGCTTGAGCTTTTCAGTTGCTTACGTTCAAGCCGTATTGCCTCCATAACTTCTCTCTCTCCTATGCCGCCCTTTGTACTAGTCTTGAAATTTGGTTATTGAAGACGCAGGGGCCCGGGGGCGTACTTCTGTCTACTTAGGACATCTATTAGGGACAGTAGTTACTCTTAAAGTTATAGACGGCAAGAGCTCACAATCTCGGGGTGTTCTTCCTATTTATACAAGGTTGTCTCTGCTGCGAGGGTCCACACAAAAATCTCAAGTGTAACGATATACTCGAGTAACAACACTAGTGACTATCGAGGACGCAGGGGATACTTATGTCTACTTATAAGCTTAGCGCATCTAGGGGGGATAATTACTCTTTAGGCAAGAGCTCGCAATGTAAACAACAAGTTCGTCTCTGCTACTAGGGTCCACGAAAAAATCTCAAGTGTAACAATATACTCGAGTAACAAAATGTCGTTGTAAAGAAGTTTTCTTACATGTACATATTCTAATGGAAAATATAAAATATCCTTCCGGGTAGTAGCAATAGTAGTTTGGTAAGAAAAGTGTAGGGACATAGGATATCATGAATGGTATGGACAGAGAAGATAAAGAAAAAAAAGGAAGAATGCGTAAAAGTTCCGGCATAACGTTCATCATATCATCCAGTTTCATCAAACACTCCCGTCCAGTTCATCGTCCTTATCCACCCCACCATCATCGACTTCTCCATCTCCAATTCCATCTATCTCATTCATCTCATTCATCCCATTCATAACATTTTTCGGTTTCCGATAATCATACCCCACAAAATTCATCACACTAAAAGGGGGTCGTCAGCATCCAAAGGTACCAAGAACTTAAAGCAAAGCAATACGCACTAAATCGTCCCATCCGCACACCCAACCACAACCTCCTCATGACTAAGCTGCATCGACATGGGGTTCTTCTCAGGTGTGGCGAGGCCTGCAAACTTGGGCGGGAGACCTGTAATCCCAATAACCGACGAAGAGTCGGATGGGGCTGGGGCGATAGCGGCCCACGCGCCCTCTAACGGCCTCACATCCCGGTTGATGTCGACGTCAGTGTCAAGTGGCGTAACCGCAGAGCCAGCAACAAAAGTGAGATCAGCGTCGTCGGCGTCGATGTTTTCGTTGATGCCTAAGCGGGAGCGCGAGTGCACTTTATCTTGATAATGAGTGGACATGTAGATCTACAAACACAAACATGAGAACATTCCTCATCACACCCCCCCCAAAAAAAAGAGTGCACCAAAAAAAAGAGTGCACTTACACGTCGCTCAGCCCCAGCTCGAGAACTAAACCTCGTCGCAGTGACCACCCGCCGTTTCCTAGGGTCCACAGCCCCAACCGCAACATCAGGCGTCACCACAATCGCGACCAACTTGGGCGGCGCAGTCAACAGCGCCGCGCGTCCGTATCGTGGGGCAGGAACAGGGGGGACAGGGCTCATGGGCGTCGTCGGTGTCCGACTCCTGCTCGTACTGGCGCTCACACTCAAACTCAGGCGGCCTTTGGTGGTTGTAGGAGACGGTGCGATTAAAGATGGGCGTCTGACCGGAGGGGCTATCGAGGCGGTTGAGCGGCTAAGTATCGACGTGGTGCGTGTGCGGGAAGGTGCAACTACAGGCACTGGGACGCTAGGTCCTGGGGAGAGTGGACCCGCTTGAGGAGAAGCCGTAGTCGCAGCCGTGGGTTTCGCATCTCCTTCTTGCCATTGGAGGTGTAAAATAACTGATTTCGTGGCACACTAATAATGCATGGGTTAAGGTTCCTTTCCTACGCATTGATGGCCAAGTAAATAAATAGCTCACGGTCATTTGCGTCCCTTTCGCGGCGAACCATCTACAAAATAGATGAGCATGTACTAGCAATTACATCAGAATCACAAAACGTACTGCAACATATTATTAGGCGCCGTCCCAACGTTAAAGAGCTTCGCATTCAAAGTAGGATCACCAGCGCCCAGCTCTGAAAGCTTGAACTGCGAAATCATCTCCCTGCGTTCTATCAACGATAACAAACAACTCAATCAACCAACCAACCCAAAAAAAAAAAAAAAAACAAACCAAAAAACAAAACAAAAAACACGAAACCAAAAACTCACTAATCGAAAACACACGAACGATACCATCAATCGTCACACCCACAACTCTCTCACCTTCGTCCCCACCAGCACCAGCACCGGGATCCCCAGCGATGAGCTGCACCCCGATATTGATCGTCGTTTGTTGTCCGAAACGGACGATCTTCGTCCCTGCGCGCCAGTCCCAGCATACCAGTGCTTTGTCCGCCCCTGCTGAGACGAGGTTCTTGGATGAGAGTGCGACGGCGCGGATTCCGTTTAGGTGTCCTGCGAGTTGTTGGAGGGGTGTGAATGTCACTGATGAGAATAGGTGTACGCGGCTGGGGGGAATATGTTAGATAGGCGGGACTGGAGTATATGAGCAAGGACGACATTACCCGACGTCATGGAACCCAACGACGAAAACCTCTATTCAACCATAATATAAACACAACCTCAAAAAAAAAAAAAAAAAAAGAAGGAACACATACCTTCCTCAGCCAAGAAATCCACACAACTAACCGGTTTCTTAACCTGCAAACACTTCTTCATCTCACCAGTCTCGATATCCCAGAACCTAATCGTCTCATCATAGCTCCCACTAATCAAACGCTTCCCTCTCAAGAGCAACGTCGTGCAAAAGTTCGTGTGGCCGTTGAGGAACTTGATGGACTGCGGGAGGGCGTTGTTGAAGTTGGATTCGCGGTGGTGGAGGGAGCGGTATAGAGGTTCCCTGTGAGATGGTTAGGTTAGATGGGAGGTGTATCATATATGTTAGATGTGGGGACGTACCAGCCTTCTGGGGTTGGGGGCGGCTTTACGGGCATAGGATCTGTAGCGGTGATTTGGAGACAGTGGTACTTCCATAGACCGGGGTGGTGCACGATTGTCTGCCATTTCTTGGACACCTAAGTTCATAGCAAGATGAGGACCAGCAGGACTGTGTCTATGGAGAATGATAATGCATACCGATTCGACGCCCACGAGTTCCCGCACCGAAAGCCATTTCAGGATATTGAACGTCAGATTCGGGGACAGGTTTCCGAGAATGTCATATGTCGATTTCAGGTATTTCTCAAGGAGGAGAATTTGGAGACGGATATCTCCCGGGAGACACGCTACAGCAAATAGTGAGAAAAGAACATACGAAATGGAACGAAGAGGCTTACAATCAAGGATAATCGCGATCCTACAAAGACAGTCAGGATTGAGCAAAACATGAAAACAACACGAAGATAAAACTCACAGCCTCATCCGTTCTTCCGTGCCCAGACCACGCAGAGCCTTTCTTATCTCAGTTTCGCTAAAAGAACCTTTCCCATCACCCTTGATAGCCTTGACGAGTGAATTAGGACCTTCTGCAAATTCATCATCACTATCATCATCCCGGTACCCGCTCCAATACCCCTTGCGTTTCTTACCGCCGCATATACATACTTTATCTCCATCGCCAAGCGTCAGCGCGAGTCTCTGGGTAGGTGGGGAAGCACCGCGAAGAACGCGCACTTCTGCTTGGAGAGCATGAAGCTGGGCTGCGGCAGAAGCCTGTGCACGTTCCAGGAGTCGTTTGTAGTGCAGGATCTTGTTGGTGTGCATTGTCATAATAGACGACAACGCTGCGTTCATCTGAAAATAGATGGCTGATTTAAAAAACGCGTGCAATATCAAGAGGAGAAGCATACCTCTTCGTCAACGTCACCATCGTCTATATCCGTGATCATCTCCATATCGTCGCCGTCTCCCCAAACAGAGAACGCGCCTCCAAAGCCGTCGTCTGTCGCAACGGCCGTGCCAGTGCCCGTACCAGCCGTGCTCCCATTACCACGGGGGGATTCTGAGGTGGGGATGTTGTAAGCGAGGAGTTTTGGCTTTTTTGAGGAATAGGACAAGGGCGAGTCGTGTGCGATTGTGCCTGGAGAGGTTTTGGACGGGGTTGTGTGCATTGACCCTGTTTTGCGCTGGGAAGGGGAGATTAGAGGGGTAGTGGTGGTTGAGTGTACTCTTAATTTTGCTTTTGGGCTGGGTGTGGTAAGGCTGATTGAGGGTGAAGTGACGGAGAGAAGGGAGGACGAGGTAGACTTGGACACAGAGCCTGGCTGATTGGTGGACCCTGCACGGCGAGGAGGTGTCATGGAAACGACGCGTGAACGGGGAGAAGTGGAGGTTGCAGAGTCGACGGGAGGTGCTTTGACGTGAAGTGAGGTCGAACGGGCTATGCGCATAGAATTTGCGACAGAGGGAGATTTGACTGGCGTCGTATTTGAGCGTAACATGTTCAAACTCATGCTCATGCTCACAGGGGGAGGCGGTGATAAACTAGTAAGAGACACAGAAAAGTCAGTGTCCATGCGCGGAAAGTTCTGAATGGGCACTGAGGTTCGTCTGGAAGCCAAGGACGGAATGGACGTCGACAGCCGTTTGGCAGACACAGATGGCACTGGGACTGGAGTTGCATTTGGAGACCGGTTGTTATTATTCACTTTGCTCGTGCGGACTGTAGTGCTCCCACTAGCAAACGACGCATTCGACAAAGCCCGTGGTTTCGTCGCGCTTATCGACGAACTACCCGCGACAGACCGCGTAGTTGACCTCGAAAACCGCGAAGACGACTCGGAAGGCGTCGTTGGCGGTCTTTGAGGCATTCCAGTATCTGGTTTGGGACTGGTGTCGTTGTTAGGATACCTACTTATGACAAAAACGATTCGCACGCCACAACGACCGCAACCTGCTCAGCTAGGACGTTCTGTCAGACTCCTGTGAATGTGGATATGTCGGATTGTTACAGATGAACACGCTATTCGAGGGGAACTGGACAACATGAATTGTCTATTTACGGTTGTTTAATTGATCATCGATCATCGCGACAACTATTTTACCAACGGGTTCTTTGAATTAAAAAATTTCATCTCATAGTTACCTCATTGGCCTTATATTCGGAACTAGACAACAATGTATCATGGGCATGAGAAATTAATCAAAATAACCGCTCCACTCGCTATCTAACGATCTTTGTGTGCCGCCCTCTCATTCTAATGATTCTATAAGCGCTAGTAGGACTATCATAGTGTCGTTTATGCCTCCAATTCTATTGCTATCAAGAGACAAGTCCGAAATTTCCATCTAGCAATGACTAGCAAAAATGGAGGCATCCACCGGAGTGACAACATCGTCCCTCTTCACCCTAAAAAGCAATCTAGCAAATGGTTACCCAATACATGTTTACACTCCGAGCCCTGCTGGTACTCTTATCATGGACACTCAGTACTCAGTACTCGCTCAGCTTCGGCCAAACCTCTCCCTCGTCTTTCAGTAACGTCACCACCTGCAGCGTCCCCGTAGCCTGTCGAGTCTCCTCAAGCAACTACCCTGTCTTTAGAAGCCTCTAAGCCGCCCCCACCTCTGCTGCGCCCTGCGCACCTCCTGACCATAGTGCCACTTTCACTACTACACCCATCCACTTTGTTCACAGCGCCACAGCCATCTACATATGTACGCCTTTCAAACCACAATTCTTGTCTCCTGCTTGAAATTGTCGTTTCTGGACCGGGAGGTTGAGGTCGTCTTTGGAGGAGTTTTAGCGGGGAGATCATCATTGTCGTCTTGGGAAGGGGATGTGTTGGAAATTAGGGAAGAGAGTGACTAGAAGAACCTTGGGTTCAGGTAAGCACCTAACGAGGGCAATTCATGAACGTTTACTTACAAGCTCGCATCTTTTCCAGGTTCAAGCAGTACTTTATCCTAGAAAATCCAAATTTCAAAAGATTAGATCCGATCTTCAGATACTTGCCCTCATAAAGCAATCGAAATCTCTTCTGTGTGTAACGAAGCTTTGTAAAAAAGTTGTAAACTATTGGTGCCAGCTTGCGTTTTGTTCAGGCGTCAGAAGGTCAGTCTGATCGCGAAACGTGCGTTTTTCGAGCCGATCACTTACATAGTATTCGCAGTATATTTGTATCAAGCCTAGTAGTGTTGCTATGCGCTTTGCTCAGTCGCTATAATATATTTCCTTGTATCCAACCCGCCAGAATATATTACAAGGATGAATGCGCAAATATCGCTCCTAGAGTCCATAATGGAACAGCTTCGTTCGGAAAAACCGCTTTCGCAATTGCTGTCGTTATGGGCCAGACTGAGGACTAATCCTGTCATCCTGTACCTGCACCATCAACACTTTCTTTGTCTCGCCCGCACCAATTGATTTTTACTCAAGTTCAAACATTGTCCAGTCCAACCGGCGGTTGGGACACTGTATTATATATAGTCCATTTCTCCAGAAAACATTGCTAAAAAAACACGGTAATCTGCTGTATCAAACTTTATAAATTTACTGCGCTCTTCTCCATAGGAATAGCTTCGATAGACTGCAAAAAGGTGCTGTCACCTCCCTCCCGACGATGTACGACAGTAACCTTCCACTTGGCACTTCGAAGAAGGTCATCTATCTGGCGGATCGTCCTTTCCTGCGAGTTAAAGAGTAGGAACATCTATTTTTGTTGTAAATTCAGTGAGGTACGGACACAAAATCCCCGACTTACATCAATGTCTGCATTGTATCCCATCTCGTTGACGGCACCATAGTTTGCGAGCAGGGGCGCAGGCGCTTCATGAGGAACAGCACCAGGAATGCCATGACCGCTGTCGGCACTTGGATCGTGACAAGCGAACGGCATGATTGATTCCATTAACACCAAAATTGTATCGGGATTCGCAGATTCCCACAACTGGGCCAAAAATTTCGCGCAATACGTGTCGGACCAGTCGTGGAGAATTTGCTTTAGGAAAAATACCTTGGCGTTCTTCTGTGGTTGAGGGGTGAAAAAGTCATACGCTTTACGTCAAAAAAATTTAGCAAACATTATGTTGGTTGGTGACAAAAGATATTAACCTTCTAATTTAACACGGCCAGATGTTATGGCATCCGGCATCTGCTTCGCCCACCACTGCACACAAAACCAGAGTGATCAGTTTCTTGATTCTTCGAGCCCGGTTCTCTTTACCTGTTTGGCCTCTACTATCACGCCGGGAAGATCTTGGACAACAACTTGTATCCCCGGGAAGTCACGGGCTAAAGGAAGGCTGGCCGTGCCAAGACCCCCACCGACGTCGACCACCACAGAACCTTCTGCAAGACTCTTCCAATCAAACGCTAGGTATGTTTATTCACCAAATATGCCTTTTTATAATAAAGATGAACAAGTACCATCGAGTATCGCATCCTTGGGCTGCAAAGCCTGGATCCCACGCATACCAATCCCAAATCGATGGTGTCTAGAAGATTCTTCTGGTCGTTGATGAAACTCCCACATAGTTTCCTTCAAGTTCATTGCCCTCGCAAATGGCGAGGCTTTGGGGTCACCGGATCGAACAGTGGCGGGATCAGCGAGAGTCTCCCATGCATAAGCAGCCGCTTTGAAAGGCTCGTCCAGGCTAGTTTTTGTCAGGTTTTACCGAAAAAGATCATAATATGAACCTTACTGGTGTGAAGCCAACGCAGCTAATCCTGGAGTGTTGTCATGCTTGCTTTCTGGGCTGCAAAGGAGGCATTAGTGTTGGTTATGCTCATAGGAAAGTCCAAGCCTACTTTTCCAAGATTTCCTTGCTGGGCTTTAAAGTATCCAGCATGCTTGAGATCCGGGTGTTCGTAAATACATCTGGCTTAACCTCGCGGTATATATGGTTAGTCGCTAGGATGCGAAGAAATCGGCCTATTCAAATAATTGAGACCGGGCTATAATGTATTCAGCCAATATCTTTCTTACCGATCTTTTGGGGATCCTGGCCATTCTTTTCGGCAATTTCATTGACATGTACTCCCTTTATACGTCTCATTTCAGAAGCGTTTATTTGGTAGAGCTAAATGGACAAACATTTGGTCCTCCTTCACGAAGAATTTCAGTGACGTTACTTTCGATGCAGATCCGCAGTGCAGCAGCTTGGAAATGCTTTAAATTTTAACGGTGAGATTAAAGATTACTTTGCAGACAAGCTGATACTGACCCCGCCGACTATATGGTACAGAGATACTTGTGGGGGCGTCAAGATAGCGGCAAGATGCAGTGCAGCAGCGCTGATAGTGTTGGCGGCTTCGGCCATGACTGGGTCGAAACGGAACGCCTCGGAAGCGGGATGGAATGGCTCATTGAGGTCAGGAATGGGTAAACCTTTCTCTGCACTTGCTGCCTTGATGGTAGCCACAGAGCCATTTATGAGATCGAGGAGTTGGAGCATAGTAGATGCCATGATGAAAAAATCGTTGAGAGAGTTTGGAAAGTGATATCTTCTGGGCGGTTTGCTGAAGCGTTGACTGGATATGACCTGCTTTTATGCCTACTACATAGCAATATAAAAGATCAGATTAGGAGTCCCTTCATAACTGTGACCTATATTAAGAATTTTTTCTGAAGTCGGTCCTTAGAAAGTAAGAGATTTGATACAGTCGCCAGCTTACCTCCACGAAATATACCCATTTGTTCAGTGGTAGCGTTGAACTGAAGGTCCTAAAACTCATTATCCTCGAGTTTTTTGACGGGATATGTACTGATATGTAGTGGTGGTTTATATTAAGCGTTTCTTCATAACTGTGACCTATATTAAGATTTTTTTCGAAAGTCGGTCCTTGGAAAGTAAGAGATTTGATACAGTCGCCAGCTTACCTCCACGAAATATACCCATTTGTTCAGTGGTAGCGTTGGACTGAAACTGAGTGAGAAGGTTCCTGTTGATGCCGTCGGGTGGCATTGATTGGAGTTTTGATCAATCTGTGGGAGAATTTTGGCCTTTCCGACGGATATGTGGGAGAATTGAGTCCCAAAACTCGTCTATTTGACGCGTGCCTAATAAGGGAATATCTTGTGGAGAGTCGTTTCTATTGAATTTGTTGTACCTTCTCGTCGGTCCTGTTATCTGAACACCGGAATCTGGATTCACGCAAGCCAGGGCATCACAAACAATTGAAACATGCAGGTTTCTCAAAACTCACGTGGATCCCGTTTTTAACGACAAGGTTAGCCTCGTTTCTTCAGTGTCGTATTTTCTTTTCTGGCGAGCTCGACCATTTTTCTGTCTCGTATACTAGTTTTCGTTTCCTCTCAGTTATCAATTATCATAAGTGATCATTTTATCAGCAGCTCTGTGTGCCACCTTGTCCAAGGGAGTAACAAATCTCTCATTCTACGAGTGCTAGCCTCGAGGAGCGGATACACCATCCAAGCAACCGTCTCCGCCTAAGCCCCCAATTCTATCGCTATCAAGAGACAAGGCCGAAATCTCCTTCACATCCCATTGAGCAACATGTCTATATATCTACTACATACGTACATAGTTTGAGATAAAAGAAGAAAAAGCAAGGAAGTCAACTTCCATAATAATAAAAAGAGTATATGTGCAAACAGAACCACTGCATGATCTTATGCAGATTGCCAGAGGGAAGAATATACTTACTGTCGTCACCTTCTCGTGGCTTCGTTTAAGCTCTGTGGTCGTTACACTAGAGTAGGGTCAATAGAGAAGCGTTCTTGTTCAGAACATGACGAAACCAAGACGGCGTAACTTATAAACCCTAAAGAAAAATTATTGTGAAAAAGACGAAATATGGAGGGACGTAATGACTGATAATATTTCAATAGCGTGGCTCTCTGGCCCACTTGAACGACAGCAAAGATTTCGATGCGCAGAAAACAAGACTCTAGAGGACAACCCCGGTTTGAGTCAACGTGAGTGGGCGATCAAAAAGACGTCAAATGAAGTCGATCTGGAAGCTTGTTGAACCTAGTGGCTGTGGACATCTGGTAGATATCATGAGCTGGTAGACCTGTGATAGGATTCCATTACGCGATCTACATAGAGTATTTTCTTCTGCCCATAAACAAATCACTCTAAACGCTAGCCCTTCTGGACG
Organism: Cystoderma amianthinum; assembly: GCA_036936965.1. NCBI lineage: Eukaryota > Fungi > Basidiomycota > Agaricomycetes > Agaricales > Squamanitaceae > Cystoderma > Cystoderma amianthinum. Next base: position 11,112 of record JASFDA010000236.1, read on the forward strand.
CTGTAGCTCATCTTGCGAAAGACCTTTTTCCGAACGAAGCTGTTCCGCTATTGACTTTGAAGCGATATATGCGCATTTATTGTAAGTGATTGGCTCGAAAAACGCATGTGTCGTGATCAAGCTGATTTCTGGCGCCTCAACAAAACACAGGTCGGCCCTCAGTTTACAACTCCTTATAGAGGCTTCTTGACACACAGAAGAGGACGCTCGATTACTTTTCAAGAGGGCAAATTTCAAAATGGAAGGCAGGTATCTGGATACGAGATCGAATGTTTTGAAAATTGGATTAACGAGAGAACGACAAGTACGATGAGAATGGGCGGGTTGTGAAGCGGTGATGCTTCAGGGACAGAATCAGCAGTGCTCGGAGTGTGAAATGTATTGAGTAAGATATGCTAGATTGCTTGTTAGGGTGAAGAGGGGCGATGTTGTCGCTCCAATGGATGCCTCCAGTTTGCTAGTCATTACTAGATGAAAATTTGGGCCTTGTCTCTTGATAGAGATAGAATTGGGGGCGTAGGTGGCGCTCTGATGTTATTCCTATATTGTATCCGCTCCTCGAGACTAGCACTTGTAGAATAAGAGATTTGTTGCTCCCTTGGACAAAGGGGGCACAAATATCATTAGATAAAGAGCGGAGCTGCTTAGAAAATGATCAGTTGTGATAACTGATAACAGAGAGGAAACAAAAACCAATGTATAAGAGACAGAAAAATGGTCGAGCTAGCCAGAAGATACGAAATTGCGTTCAACTTCCTTCTGCCGGCCTACTTTCAGGATCCAGTGGATGATCGATCATCACGCGAATTTTGAGAAACCTGTATGTTTGCGATGCCATGGCGTTCGTCCAGACGGGGACACGACCTAACTAATATTCGGATCACAGGCAGAGGACGAGAAGGAATCTAGGGACAAGAACCGTTAGTAGGTGTTGATAGAAACGATGACAAAAATCATTTACAGTGCACACAATCCAACTAATGTATACACGAGGAATATGCAATGAGCAGCGAAGATAAAAAAAGTTTGAGCTTGTTTGGTTGTTGCCCAACTTTGCGCGATCTCATGTCCGGCTGTTTATTGGCGCACAGCGTAAAGTCATGGAATGCTGTCTCTCGCTTGCTACTGGCAAATACCAGTGCGTTCCTTTTACCCCCGGCTACCAGTTTAGATTTTTCTCAACAACTTGTTGACACAAAAGCAAACTTACCTCCTACTCTAAACAATCCTTAACCGACTACGCCAATAGAGGTCCAGTGTGCTAACAGAAGGAGAACATCCGCCATGATACAGGTTCACCGGTGCACACCATAAACTGCGGTTCGAAGAGGATATGACTAGCGGGGTACAACCGGTCACGTGTAAACCGTCTCCGAAGTTAACTTCAACTCTTGGGAACAGGGAACAAGGGTTTTCTGAACGAAGCTGCTCAGTCATCGACTTCAGGAATGATATCTGCGCATTCATTGTAAGTGATTGGCTCGAAAAACGCAAGTGTCGTGATCAAACTTACCTTCTAACGCTTGAACAAAACACACGTCGGCCTACAGTTTACAACTCCTTACGGCGGCTTCTTTACAAACAGAAGAGGACGCTCGATCGCTTCATGAGGGCAAATTTCAGAAGGACCAACCAAATGCAAGGCAAGTCCGGATCCAATCTTTTGAAGATTGAATTCTCTAGGATAGAGAAAACGAAAATACTATTCGGCCGCCACTTGGACCTGGAAAGGAGGTGAGCTTGTATGTAAACATTCATAAATTGCCCTCGTTAGGTGCTCACCTGAACCCAATGTTCCTCTCATTACACCCTTTCCTGATTCCTAATACATCCCCTTCCCCTAGACAACGGTGAAAATCTCCCCGCTAAAACTCCTCCAAAGACGAGCTGAACCTCCCGGACCAGCAACGACAATTTCAAAGCAGGAGACAAGAAGTGAGGATTGAGGGGCATAACATACGTCGGTGGTTGTGGTAATGTGAACAAAAAAGTAAATGACGTAGTAGTGCAAACGGTGGCACTATGGTTGGGAGGTGCGTAGGGCGCAGCAGAGGTGAGGGCGGCTTAGAGGCTTAGAGAGGTTTGGCTGAAGCTGAGTGTCGCTAATGGGAGAACGACAAGTGCGATGAGAATGAGTGGGTTGCGATGCGGTGATGCTTCATGCTATGCCAAAGGGATGTTGTCTCAGCAATGCTCGGATCGTGAATGTGTATTGAGTAACTATGCTAGGTTGCTTTTGAGGGTGAAGAGGGACAATGTTGTCACTGCCTCCAGTTTTGCTAGTCATGACTAGATGGGAGTGAAGGAGATTTCGGCCTTGTCTCTATATAGCGATAGAATTGAACCTTAGGCGGAGAAGGGTACGAATTCTGCTTTGATTGTGTTCATATTCTATATCCAATCCCGGCTAGCTAGCACTTGTAGTGTTGCTCCCTTGGACAGAGAGAAAATAAAAACCAATATACAAGAGATAGAAAAATGGTCGAGCTCGCCAGAAAATACGACAGCGAAGAAACGACGTTGGCCTTGCTTTCAACATCGTTCTGCCGGACTGGATGATCATGCGAGTTTTGGGAAACTTACATGTTTGTGACGCCCTGGCGTTCGTGAATCCAGATGGGAACAAAACCAAACTAATGTTCGGATCGAGGGACGAGAACCATTTAGTAAGGTGTTGATAGAAACGATGACAAAAATCAGTTACAGAACACAAAATATCAATCCAAATGTACGGCCCATCGAAAAAGAGAGGAAGGAAGCGTACCTATATAGAGGGCATCACAAGTAATTGGCAATGAGCAGCGAAGATAAAAATGTTTGAGCTTGTTTTTAGATATACGACGAGCAGGGGTGCATTATATCATAAAATTGTATGATAAATATAAACTAGTCTAATCTTTGAACGTTTGAACCTCTACAGTTTTAATACAATATACGCTGATCCTAATTGGTACGCCCTTCTTCTGGGCGTCGCAGTTCTGGTTTGACTATTACCGGCAAGTACTCTACATACTTACATCACAGGAATTTCAGCAAAAATGATTTTTTTTAACGTTTACAAGTTATAGGAAATCGGTCGATAGGAAATTTTTTCGCCAAGTGCGGAGCCCATTTTTTTTCTTAACCAAACTAGCCCTAATTTCAATTTCTCTCCCCTCCGCTCTGAATAATCCAAGTTCCTTGATGGCTGCATTGTTAAAGCCTGGTATGGCATTCGTCGAATGAATAGTCAGTCGTGTGATTTGTGAGACTGTAGAGGATCCTTTCCGGCACCTTCGATGTATCATAGCAAGGAGAGTCTTGAACTGAAAGTTTGTAGAACCGTGGTATGTGAGGATTTCAAGTTTCGGGAGAAGCGTGTTTTCTTTGGTATTAGGATTGAGAGACTTGATGAAACTATCCGTTAACCACAATGCATCAAACGCATCGTCATTGAACTCATCGCATGAAGATAAGCACAATTTTAACTCTACCAGTGAGGATAGCAATTGTATGCAGCGCAAGAATCCGTCATCCATCATGTCGGCGTTGACATGAAGCACGTTTAAATGGCAAGATGAACGTTTAATGAGCCCAGATAAAGCATCAAAATCGTAGCGAGCGATCCTACCATACAGCGTGTGATGGTAGTTCTTCAAAGCAGGGGCGTGTAATATTTCCACCAGAACATACTCGTCACCGGTAAGAGTAAGGGTTTGAAGTTTCGGTAAGGTAATATTCTGAAGGATGAGCGCATTGTCGCGATATCCGATATTGAGGTTGCATTTGAGTAGATTGTGGCTCGAGCTAAGTGCAGGGTAAACATTAATTAACTGCCCTTCTGCGTGTAGTTCCTCTAGTTGATGCCAAGGCAGTATGATCTCCTCCAATGAAAACGAACCAATGTTAGCCTCACGTAGAGATGGTGCACGCAGAAAGTAGGAACACTGAAACAATTGTTCACCGGGGTCCTCCTCGTGGGGATCGTATCCATCAAAAGTGAAAATTTTTAGAGAATGAAGCAGCGGAAGATCCCCCCGCTGACGAAAAATTTCTAGTTCGAAGTGTTCCGTCGCAACATTGCCTAGAGTAATATGTCTCCAGCGTTTGGAATGCCAACTGAGGAGGTCCAGAAAAAGATGTTGCGAGGGCTCCGGGGCATGGTTATAACCTTCCTCCAAGTTGTCCCACAGCAATACAGTAATGTCAAGTGGTACTTGTCTTCCGCGTTTGAGCCAATCCTCGACCAGTGATAACTTTGCATAGTCAAATAACAGGTCCCCGCCCAATTTCTCGTGTTCAAACGGCAAATAGATTTTGCTCCAGAGCTGAGGTATATCCAGGACGATCTGTCTCCATTCGGCACATACAGCCGCAAGAGATAACACCGGCATCTTATACCCACCGTCATCATCATTGACAGAGAGAAAAATATAATGCTTCAAATCCCAAGGCAATAGTGAGATGGGAGCGGCGGCATTAAGATCTTTGCGTAGCTGCTGGCGCCGATCGGATAGGTTTCTAACAAGGATCTGAGCTGCCGACAGATCGCGTTCTATCTGATCCAGGGCTTCCTTAAGGTGCATCCGGTGCATTGAACCTGACCGCATTTTGTAAGATATCTAGGAATGCAAGTTAAGTAAATATTGGACGCTCGAAAAATAAATAAGTAGTAATTGTACCCAATATGTGTGCGTGCTTGTCGCTGAAGGTCCCCTACTGTCGATAGTAGCAGAGTTTTGTTGAAGTCGAATGTCCCGAATTTCGTCTGGGAAAGTATGTACATGTTTACCCCCATAACCCGTTCGATCGACGTCACTTCACAACGTTCCCATCTCAGAATCACCCGTAATAATGGGAGTACGGCCGGTACGGGCACCAGAAAATCTGTTGCCATAGATAATGGCTTTGGAGGCGCATTCTCGGTTTTGGGACGGCGACGATATGGATATGATCACTGCCGACGTTGACGAGCAGGTACAGTATGCCTCTCTTTCTGACGTGTCGTTTTCTTATCAACCTTCTTTTTTTAGATGAATGTAGCGTTGTTGTCTATTATGACAATGCACACGAATAAGATTCTGTACTACAAATGACTATTGGAGCGTGCCTAGGTTTCTGCCATAGTTCAGCTCCATGCCCTTCAAGCGGAACATCCCCTCCTACCCAAAGACTCGCCCTGACGCTCGGCGATGGAGATAAAGTATTTATGCGGTGGTTAGAAACGTACAGGTTATTGGAGTGAGTATTGGGATGATAGTGACGGCGAATATGCAGGAGGACCTAATTTACTCGTCAATGGTATTAAGGGCGACGGGAATGGTTCTTGTAGCGAAACCGAGATAAGAGAGGGTCTACATGGGTTGGGCACGGAAGAACGGACGAGGCTGTAAGTCTCCCTTTTCGCGTTGTTTTCATTTTTTGCTCAATCCTGACTATCTTTGTAGGATCGCGATTATCCTCAATTGTCAGCTTTTCTGTAGCGAGTTTGCTACAGCTTGTCTTTTAGGGGATATTCGTTTACAAATTCTCCTCCTTGAGAAATACCTAAATCGATACATCCCCAAATCTAACGTTCAAGAGTAGCTTTCGGTGCGGGAACTTGTAGGCGTCGCATCTGTACGTATAATCATTCTCTATAGATGCACTGCCGCCGGTTCTTATTCTCTACTATAATCCTAGGTGTCCAAGAAATGGCAACATCACCTCGGTTTCTGGAGGTACCACTGTCTTCAAATCACCGCTTTAGATCCCATGCCTGTAAAGCCACCCCAACCCTAGAAGGTGGGTACGTCCATGGCCCACATTTAACATACGCCTCCTATCTAACCTAATCATCTCACAGGGAACCTCTAGACCGCTCCCTTCACCGTGAATCCAACTTCAACAACGCCCTCCTACAGTCCATCCGGTTCCTGAATGGTCACATCAACTTTTGCACGACGTTGCTCCTGAGGGGGAAGCATTTGATTAGTAGCAGCTATGATGAGACGATTATATCGAGACTGGTGAGATGAAGAATACTTGCAGGTTAAGAAACCGGTTAGCTGTGTTGATTTTTTTGGCCAAGGAAGGTGCGTTTCTTTTTCTGTGTTTTTTTGGTTGGGTTCTTCTCATCGTTGTGCTTGAATAGAGGTTCTTATCGTTGGGTTCTATGACGTCGGGTAATGTCATTTTCGCTCATCTACTCCAGTCCCGTCCATCTAACATATTTCCCCCAGCCGCGTACACCTATTCTCATCAGTGACATTCACACCTCTCCAACAATTCGCAGGACACCTAAACGGGACCCGCGCCGTCTCACCCTCATCCAAGAACCTCGTCTCGGCAGGGGCGAACGGACAAAGCAGTGGTATGCTGGAACTGGTTCGCTGGGACGAAGATTGTCCGTTTTGGACAACACATGACAATTAATATCGGGTGCAGCTCATTACTGGGGATTCTGGCGGTGCTGTTGCTAGAGGGGACGAAGATGAGAGTGGTAGGTGTGACGATTGATGGTATCGTTCGTGTGTTTTCGATTAGTGAGTTTTGGTTTCGTGTTTTTTTTTTTTTTTTTTTGGGTTGGTTGGTTGGTTGATTGAGTTGTTATCGTTAATAGAACGCAGGGAGATGATTTCGCAGTTCAAGCTTTCAGAGTTGGGCGCTGGTGATCCTACTTTGAATGCGAAGCTCTTTAATGTTGGGACGGCGCCTAATAATATGTTGCAGTACGTTTCTCCTTTTTTTTCACTTGACTTGACTTGTTACTCACCATCTGATTTGATAGATGGTTCGCAGCGAAAGGGACACAGATGACAGTGAGCTATTTATTTACTTGGCGATCGACGCACAGGAGAGGAAGGGACGTTGACCCATGCATTATCAGTGTGCCACGAAATCAGTTATTTTACACCTCCAATGGCAAGAAGGAGATGCGAAACCAACTACGGCTTCTCCTCAAGCGGGACCACTCTCCCCAGGACCTAGCGTCCCAGTGCCTGTAGCTGCACCTTCCCGCACACGGACCACGTCGATACTAAGTCGCTCAACCGCCTCGATAACCCCTCCGGTCAGACGTGCATCTTTAATCGCTCCGTCCCCTACAACCACCAAAGGCCGCCTGAGTTTGAGTGTGAGCGCCAGTACGAGCAGGAGTCGGACACCGACGACGCCCATGAGCCCTGTCCCCCCTGTTCCTGCCCCACGATACGGACGCGCGGCGCTGTTGACTGCCCCGCCCAAGTTGGTCGCTATCGTGGTGACGCCTGATGTTGCGGTTGGGGCTGTGGACCCTAGGAAACGGCGGGTGGTCACTGCGACGAGGTTTAGTTCTCGAGCTGGGGCTGAGCGACGTGTAAGTGCATTCTTCTTTTTGGGGGATCAGGAATGTATTCATGTTTGTGTTTGTAGATCTACATGTCCACTCATTATCAAGATAAAGTGCACTCGCGCTCCCGCTTAGGCGTCAACGAAACCGCCGACGCCGCCGACGATGCTGATCTCACTTTTGTTGCTGGCTCTGGTGTTACTCCACTTGACACTGACGTCGACATCAACCGGGATGTGAGGCCGTTAGAGGGCGCGTGGGCCGCTATCGCCCCAGCCCCATCCGACTCTTCGTCGGTTATTGGGATTACAGGTCTCCCGCCCAAGTTTGCAGGCCTCGCCACACCTGAGAAGAACCCCATGTCGATGCAGCTTAGTCATGAGGAGGTCGTGGTTGGGTGTGCGGATGGGACGATTTAGTGCGTATTGCTTTGCTTCAAGTTCTTGGTACCTTTGGATGCTGACGGCGCCTTTTTAGCGTGATGAATTTTGTGGGGTATGATTATCGGAAACCGAAAAATGGGATGAATGAGATGATGAATGAGATAGATGGAATTGGAGATGGAGAAGTCGATGATGGTGGGGTGGATAAGGACGGAGAGGATGTGAGCTTTTGATGAAATTGGATGATATGATGAACGATATGCCGGAACTTTTACGCATTCTTCCTTTTTTTTTTACTTTATCTTCTCTGCCCATGCCCTTCATGTCCCTACACTTTTCTTACCAAACTACTATTGCTACCACCCGGAACGATATTTTATATTTTCCATTAGAATATGTACATGTAAGAAGACTCCTTTACAATGACAAGTGTTTTTGACTTGAGATTTTTCGTGGACCCTAGTAGCAGAGACGAACTTGTTGTTTACATTGCGAGCTCTTGCCTAAAGAGTAATTATCCCCCCTAGATGCGCTAAGCTTATAAGTAGACATAAGTATCCCCTGCGTCCTCGATAGTCACTAGTGTTGTTACTCGAGTATATCGTTATAATTGCGATTTTTGCGTGGACCCTCGCAGCAGAGACAACCTTGTATAAATAGGAAGAACACCCCGAGATTGTGAGCTTTTGCCGTCTATAACCTTAAGAGTAACTATTGACCCTAATAGATGTGCTAAGTAGACAGAAGTACGCCCCCGGGCCCCTGCGTCTTCAATAACCAAATTTCAAGACTAGTACGAAGGGCGGCATAGGAGAGAGAGAAGTTATGGAGGCAATACGCCTTGAACGTAAGCAATTGAAAAGCTCAAGCTCAAGCCCCCGAAGGATAAGTACTAGTTGTATCCTTCAAATCCGATTCACTAGCATGAAGTCTAGATGCAAATTTTCATACCTGCACGTTGCAACAACGGGGCGCTTGTCGGTTTTGCGTCAGAAATTTTGGAGATAGACAAAGTAAGCCAAGAGAAGACTCTGATCGAAGAGAATGTCACTTCATGGCTACTTCATGGCGGCCAAAAGACAAAACCAAGTATCGATAAATTTAGCCAACGGACTTTGAAAAACTTGACAAAAGATATGTAATTATTCGTCGCCGAATCGTCTCTGGCTGCTCCATCGCATGGTAAGTCTCAAGTTCTCAACATCTCCATAGCAAGAATACCCCAAGCACCCCCACACCTGACCCAAATTTAAACCACCCACATTGAAGACAATCATCAGAACGTTAACTATTCTCGAGGCATAACCTACCGTACCTTTCGCGTCGACCAGCATGATATAGTAAACCCAACTGTGGCTTTGATCGCCTCTCTTTATTATAGTAAGGTACATTTTCTAAAAGCTTGGAGTCATGGTAAACAACGCTTCGCTGAAGTACTGATCACCCCTTCTCAGTAGGTCCTCAGCCGCAAGCACCATCCACTCCAAAAATATTAATCCACATCCACATTGTCTTCTTACCCTTGTATGTTCCTTCGCGACTGAAACAGGATATTCAACATTCGGACGTAGTCAGTGCTATGCGTAGCGCACAATGATGACACGAACAAGGTTGGTCGGTTGAGGTACGTCCAACCTATACTAAAAGAACAACGTATGATGCAGCAACGAACAAATGATTATTATTGCAAATAAGAGTCAGGGTATATATCCTAAATCCATCCGTAAAATTAAGCATTGATGGCAGTGCAACCCACAGCGACAACACCGTCTACAAAGAGTCATCAGAGAATGCACGACAATAAATGTGAGTGCAGAAGAAATCTTACTGAAGTTGTTGTTGTTGCAGCAAACTGGCTGAGATGAGCTAAGAAGGGTGATTAGATATTAG
>JASFDA010000237.1:0-20632 GCA_036936965.1 Cystoderma amianthinum
AACAATAAGAAATAATCACGAGGCGCATGCGGCGCATCACGCGCGCTCGCCAAATCGGGATACAATATTCCAACACGAGTACTACGTAGCTTAGTATTAGGCTAGGTAGAAGTACACGCAGGAAAGGCTCACTTACCCTATTGTCTCAGAAGAATGTCAAGAAAACTCATTTCTAAAGGTAGAATACTAATCAAATTTACATACTACTAGTTAGGCAATTAATTACCACTTTAGACACCCAAATAATTGTTTATTTACGATATTGACCCATTGCAGACGTCTCATCCGCATTACTAGATTCCAGTCTGAATAGACGCTGTCCCATGGGTGTCACAAAAGCCATTGGACAGCTTTATTCCACATGTCGAATACGTATTACAAGGTCGGACGCCGTCAGCCCCAGGAGTGCCCGTACAATCTACCGTGGAACAGAACTTCACGTCACTTGTGGCAAATAAACATTGCGTATTCGGAGTCCTGAGGCACCTCGCCCCACCGTTGTAGATGACACAATTTCCCCCGCAGTTGTTGTCCGTCACGCTAAGTAAAGTGCAAAAAATGACCATGCTATTCCCGGATGTCTGGCGAGGATTCAGTCCGCCGTTAGAAGTAACTAGTTCCCCCGAGAATGTGAGATTGGCATCAGTTGTAGTGATCCAGTTTTTCATTTGTCTTTCAGAGACCAAGAAAGTTGGGATCTTCAGTCGATTGTGAGTATTAATTTCAAGCTGTGATCCCGACGTTTCTTACTGTGTTACGTGAGTGGAACTAAATAAAATAACGACAATCAGCATTGTGGCCGACTCCATAACAATATCAAGACTTGAAAGCTAACCTTAGCGGGACTAGCTCCGGCGGTGAGTGTCAGAATAGTCAAGGTAGCGACGAACTTGAAAATTTGCATGACGTGAGGCCGCTGGTGGTAAAAAATCTGTTATCATTCCATAGGTTACTCTTTATACCTTCCCACATCATGATACATATTAGTGTAAAAGCGGAGACCTACAGGAAGAGGCAACAGCGAGACTGACGCAATATCATTGAATAAGCTTGAAGATGTTGATTCACTCAGTCAAGGCATCATTTCACTGCCGATAATTCCGTATGATGAGGCATAATGGGCTCAGGCAAGGCTTAGGCGGATTGCAACTCGCTCGGTTTGGTATCGGATCGCCGTGCCCTTCAGCAATTGATGTTTTCCTCCCTTGCTACAATTGGTTGTAATGGAATAAATCACATATACTATCCAATGCCTTTTGTACACAGCTAGTGTACATTGAATTTGTACTATTTAAATCACCATAAGGAACATCTAAAATTCCAAAGAAACACCCAGGTAGGAGAGGCTAATTTATATAGTTGAAATTAGTATTGAAGAATTGCTTACTTGAAAAGCTCAGTGTGCGAGAGCCCTAGAGATGTCCAAATCCGAGTGTGCGTTGTTATGGTTGAGTGGCAAAGCCACGGGCATTTTACTGAGTTCTCCTCTCATGCGTCAAAATGAATAATAAGTTCAGTCACGCCAGGTATTGTCATTGTCCACTCGCTTGGGCACCAAGGACGAACACTATGAAGGGCCTTTCTGCAGGCGTTCCATGCCCACGCGTCATTCCAGGTGTCCCTCTTAAAGTCCTCATTACTTCTGCCACATGAGCGCGCTGCTTGCTCTCGCAGGGCTGGAAACCATTGAACAAGGAGTACTACGTAGCTTAGAGCATTAGAAGTACATGCAGGAAAGGCTCACTTACTAGCCACTCACTAACAGTCGATTCCTTTGCCTCCCCATTGTTTGAAGTTTCTGAAGAATCTCAAGAAAACTCATTCTTCACTTACTCATCCTAGCATTAGAAAAACTATAGATGGTGCGGAGGCCGCCAATTCGTTTTTTATCGTTTCCAAAGGTAGAATTCTATTTACATTTATATACTACTAGTCAGACAATTAATTACCACCTTAGAACACCCGAATAATTGTTCACTTACGATATTGACCCATTGCAGACGTCTCATCCGCATTACGGGGTTCCAGCCTGAATAGAATTTGTCCCAGGGGTGGAACAAAAACCATTGGACAGCTTCTCGCCACATGTTGAAAACTTATTACAGGCCACATTCCGCGTGGTCGTACAACCTGCCTTGTCACAGAACTCCACTTCACTCGTGGCAAATAAACATTGCGTACCCGGGGCGTTGAGGCACACGGTCGCACCACCGTTGTAGATGACACAATCTCCCCCGCAGTTGTCGCCTGTACGTACATTACAAAAAACGACCATAATAGTCTCGGATGTCTGGCGCAGATTCAGTCCGCCATTAATAGATGTAGCTAGTTCCCCCGAGAATGTGAGATTGGCATCGGTTGTAGTGATCCAGTTTTTCAGTTGTCTTTCAGATCCCAAGAAAGTTGGGATCTTCAGTCCATTGTGAGTATTAATTTCAGGCTGTGATTCCGACGTTTCTTACTGTGTTACGTGAGTGGAACTAAATAAAATAATGACAATCAGCATTGTGGCCGACTACATGATAATATCAAGACTTGAAAGCTAACCTTAGCAGGACTAGCTCTGGCGGTGAGTGTCAGAATAGTTAAGGTACCGACGAGCTTGAAAAATTGCATGACGTGAGCCTGGTGGTAGTAGAAGATTTGTTATCATTCCATAGGTTGCTTTATACCTTCCTACATAGGTCATGATAACATCATACATATCAGTGTAAAAGCGGAGACTTACAGGAAAAGGCAACAGCAAGCCTGGCGCAATTGCCTGGCCAATATCAAACAAAGATTTGGATCCACTCAACCAAGGCATTATCTCAATTGACGATAATTCCGTAATACTTATAATGATCATGGATTTGCTTCAAAGTAACAACAAAGGCAATAGTGAACATGAAAGCTTTATTTAATGTCATTAATTAGCTATATGCAAGCCCCATGGAATATGCGTTCACCAAAAAACATTTAGGATTAATTGTAATAGATAGGACTGACTACATAAAACTGAAGTACAATACAACCAATTAAAAAAGAAAAAAGAAACAATCCGTTTGCTGAAACCCGTCGCAACGTCATAGACGTGCAATAGAAATTTTCAGCAAAGAGAAAGTTATGGAAAAGTTGGATCCCCCGACGACACAAGCCGTTAGTGCAGTAGCAAGGTCATCGCGTCCCCATGTTGCAAGCAGAGCACAAGGAGCTGGGGCGGCAAAAATAAGATAACCAAGAATGGAGGCGGTGCCTCCATAATAGTGGTTAAACTATTAAGAACAGATACTACACTTGATCTAAGCCAAAAGGCCAGAGTGGTAAGGTTCACAATTGTTTCCCCGCCTGCTTTTATAGTTTGGCACAGCGCACGGACCATATGAAGTTAGTACGCAAAATAATGGGTTATTACATTTTAATACATAGGTCGCAAACTTCGATATCCTGTCAAGTTTGTTAAAATCATTGTAAAGAACTTCCATTCTCCATCTTCGATCCTGTTGTAATTCAACATGGCAGGAATTCAACGAACATAAGCAAATTCCAATACTAGGGAGCGCGATGTGCCGCGGAGATATCCAAACCAATGTGAACACTAGGGGTATGTTCGTTCGATTTAAAATTTTCTAAATGGACAAAGGGGAGACGAACGACCTGCCGTTAAATCACTAGTAAGGCGGGAAGTAATATTTCGGAAGGAATGTATTGCGACGATTGATAGTAGGATGGTTTCTTAACAAATGCAGAGGTTGAGCAAAAATTGAGATATGTTGCAAAATGCAGACGTCTGTAATTTAAGAGCAATGATTGTAGTCCATTGCTTCCCGATGTCGGAATATGTGATTTTTTGGTTGACACTTTGGATAATCGAGTAAGGTAGATAACAATTTCCAAGATCTAGTGTTGTCATCTATGAGCCTCCTGGAATAAGTGGAGCTGGGGATCTATTACTCGGAGTTCCAGCGCCTCAGCAACTTGAAGTTCCCCAAAACACAGAATGTCAACTGGAACCCCGAGCCGATGCACTACCTCATTACGGCTTGATATTCCACTAGAGAGACGGCCATTTTTGGGAATCGTGACTCTGTGAAGCAAGATGGTATGCAAGACGTATCGGAAAGGGTAGTCCAAGTGCCAGTGATCCTAGAGTGAGTTTACTGTAAATCCTTGACTCTTCTTACATGATTTCGGACGACGCCAATAAGAAGTTGTAACTGCGATTGTAAGAATTGAGGAGTTAATGTGGAAATATATGGGTACCAGGTTTTGCATATATATTTAACAGTCTAAACCATAAAGTGAGTCAAAAGGAGGGCAGTAACTGCAGTAGCTGTCTTCACAAGTCCATAAACTGACGAACTGCGATCGCTCGGCACAGCCGCATATCATCTAAGCCTCAGCGAGCCAGGCAACCGTGACCGAATAACCGAGGAATTTTCCTCAGAGTCAATTGAAGAAAGCATGCGCAGCACTCGCAAAGTAAGGGCAATATGAGTGTATCAATAACATTCAGCGGCTGTACGACACAAAACAAACAACCCAAACATTCATTTTTCAGGAGATAACGGTCCGGCTGTGCAAAGCTTGCGAACAGAGAAATCTAAACCTGTAATAACACGTCTTTGCTGAAAGCTTTACGAGTCACCTTGGTATTTGTGTAAAAAACGTTGATTTTCAAACGAATCTTTATCACGACCATCTTGGATTCGTACTGTCATGAGCTCACCATACCCAGTGCTTCATTCACGACCTGTGGTTCCACACATTGCTACTACCTGTGCAAATCCTCGATGTAATACACAATTTGAATTCCCTGTTCCCGTTCCATATCCTCGACCTGGAACCTTGCTCCAAGTCCAATGTTATTCATGTCAATTCATCGTTTCGCATGCTTTTTACCCTGGGCAGGTGCCGTCTTCGTCAGGCGGATATGGCGTTGGATCGAAAGCAGGGCCCTCTGTTAATCAGTCGTCGAATAAATCATCACCAGGTTTAGGCCAGGGAAGGAAAGGGAGGAAAATCGGGACCCAGGAGCGCCCACTCGAGACTGGGTACTATGACATCCTTGGCATACCAGTGGACGCCACTACGGATGAGGTTAAAAAGGCGTATCGTGAGTCTACATAAATCGCTGCATGCAAGTGCTAATCCCATGTGCACTTAGGAAGAGCCGCTATCAAACACCATCCCGACAAGAATCCAGATGACCCACTTGCCGAAGAACGTTTCAAAGAAATTGCCATTGCGTATCAGACACTGTCAGACGACGCCCTACGGAGAAAATACAACGAGTTTGGCCCCAAGGAAAGCGCTCCCGAAGGAGGCTTTGTCGACCCAGAGGAAGTTTTCGGGGCTATATTTGGCGGAGATAGGTTTGTGCCAATCATTGGGAATATCAGCCTAGCGCGGGATATGAAGTCTGCGCTGCAGGAGGCGGAAGAGGCGGAAGAGAATGCAGCTGCTTCTGGCGCGGTGAAGACTCTGAAGGATGCCAAGGGTAAGGAGATCTTGAGCCCCGAGGAGAAGGCGAAGAAAGAGGAGAAGGAAAGGCTGAAGGCTGAAAAGGACAGGCAAAAAACCGCGGAGGTGGGATTAATTTATCGGTTAATCTTTCCCATCTGACTGGACACTAGAAAGCTGCAGCACGCGAGGAGAGGGTACGAAAGCTCGTGGACAATCTTGAGCGAAAGTTGGGCATTTTCACTGAGTCAGCGACTAGTCCAGACGATCCAGATGTTTCATCCAGCTGGCGTACGATATGTCAACTGGAAGCGGAGTGAGTAAACTTCGCCTTCGAACACTCTCAAAATGCTGATATACCAAATACAGGGAACTCAAGCGCGAATCTTATGGTGTTGAACTTTTGCAAGCCATAGGTTTTGTGTACGCTTCGAAGGCGAAGCACCACCTAGCTACCAACCAGACTTTTTTCGGTGTCGGTGGTTGGCTCCACAATGTCCAAGGCAAATATCATGTGTTTAGCGAAACGTACGTAAAGAATGTATTTTATCCCTCATGATAGCTCACAATGATGGTATGAAAGTGTATCAACTGTCCGAGCCGCTCTAGAGTTGAAATCGGTGTTCGACCAAATACAAGCTGCTGAGAAGGCAGGCAATTTAAGCCCAGAGGAGAAAACAAAGCTTGAAGAACAGGCTGCCGAGAAAGGTTTACAAGCTCTCTTCAAAGTACGCGTTGTTCTTTTGATGATCATTGTTTCTTATTATCTACACAGGGAACTAAATTGGAAGTGGAATCTGTGTTACGCGAAACTTGTGATCGTGTCCTGAGCGACCCTGCTGTTAACCGAGATAAGGCTCAATTGCGTGCTGTCGCATTGCAGATGCTGGGGGAGGCCTACATGAACGTCAAAAAGGATTCGGGACCCCTGGAGGATAGTGACTATGTTAGAATTGATACCAAAGGTAGTCGCGCAAGAGAGACTTAAAGCCAAACGGGGTAGGTAGAGTGGAGGATGAGGGTTCCACCTATGTTCATTTCACGATCTGAGACGATATGACACGGTATAATTGTAGAATTAGAACTTCTGCCATACATTATTTCAACGCATCAAAGACGAGATGTTATCATTTTGTCAATTCTATATGTGCGATGACTCCTGTCGTTGTTACACGATGAAAACAGGCTTGGTGTATAGCCTTCTAAGGTTCAGAATCTTGTCCCTGTTTCAACGCTTCTTGCACAGGATGTGCCTCAGGAGCTACCGTTGGGGTTGATTGAACGTTCCTACCCTTACCGGGGGGAGGTGGATGGTAAACCTTCTCCTGTGCAAAAAAATTAGATCTAAGGTGACCATTCAATTGATTTTCGCACCTTCTTTTTCTTTTGTACTTTTGCATTGGGATCAGGGTAAGCGAGTTTTTCGATGGCTTGCCACTCTTCATCTTCATCAAAAGCCTTCCGCACTGGCTCTAGAAGGCGGATAATCCCGTTGGCTACGGACGCCTTGAGGTCCTTTGGGTGTAATATTTTCGATTTGAAATCTTCCTTCAAGTCACAGAAAGACTTGTAGTGAGTAGATCCACCAAACTTTTCGTCCCTCTCGATAGTAAATACTGTTCCATCGGGAGCATCATCTGTTATAAAAGGCCTCTGGTCTCCGAGGCCCGCTTCCAGCAATACATCGGTTTTGCGAGATAGACGCAGTTGGCTGATGGGGATTAATACAGCATTAACAAAAGCCAAAACCCCATTCTCCTCCGTATTTCCTTCTTCGCAGAAAGCTGCTTTAATTTTTTTCCTCACGACCTCGGGACTATCGAGAAAATCGATCTTCGAGTTAGGATCAGACGAGGACATTTTTCCACCAGCCAGCCCGGGGACCATCTCATTCATTAGGTGGGCACGCTTTGCATAGCCCAGACGAGGAAGATAAAGTTCAGCAAATGTGAAAATTTTACGCTGAGCAAGTAAATCGTACGATAGTAGGTGCGTGAAACTATATTGACTCACCTGGTCCACGCCTCCAAATTGGAAATCAACGCCCAGATACTGCTCATCTAAAGCCTGTAGTCCTGGATAAAGCAGACCACTGAGAAGTGGGCTCTCCACTTGCTTCACCACTTCAGCACCTGCTTTCTTTGCGTCGTGCTCAGTAACTATTGCGCAGAGTTTGTAACTATCGAGGTTATACTCTTTTGTAAGCTGGTAAGATGATCCCTCGACAAAGCGTAGCTTTGAGGTCGGTATACCGAGCGAGGTGAAAACAGCTGTTAAGAGGTACTGGTAATATTTTGTGCGATGCGCTACTAGTTCGAGCGGGGCTTTAAGATTGTCCAGGAAGGCGTGGACATCTAAAATAACAGGTTTGGTAACTGAGTGAGATTCCGTGATAGGATAGATTTACCAGCCAGCAGAATGATAACCTATGCAGTTAATAGTACAATTCATGTTATGACGAAGCGGAGGACAGCATCATGCACACCTCGACACCAGCACGTAGGAAATCAGCAATTTTTGTCAAGGGCACAAAGTAGCCAATGTGTGCTGTACAAGGGATTCAGACAACTTTCAAGTCCAACGGAGGGTACTTCGTACGTCTTCCTGTTGGCGCCGTTCCTATATTAATCGTCTCAGAGTCCGGCATATGGTAAGAGTAAATCATACCCGCCCCAGTAGCATTTTGGAGTTCGTCCCTCTGCTAGGATGGCCTTGATAGAGTCGCCACCAAGCACTTCCTGAAGTCTTCGAGTGATGAGTTCATATTTCTCTTCGGGTGTCGCCATTGTAGCAAGATGAGATACAGTAGTAAGTTATGATAAGATCTACTTAAAAATGACTAGGCTCGGTCCGCTCGGATATCTCCGTTTCAGATGTGATAGGAATATGTAATTGGTGTTATTAATTTTAGTGGCCAACACCCTTGGCAAATGTAGTGATAGATTCTACTTCTCCAAAATTATATAATGGCTTCAGTTCGGCCTTACTGTCGAAGAAAATCCAGCGGCGAACGAAGTAAGGCAAAAATTCCGTGACCTGGTAAGACATGTGCCTCGTCGTTGGCACAGCGAATACATAGTCAAGTTCTTCAAGCGTCCTTTGCTTCGTTTCTGAAATGAAATTCAAGTCAGAAAGGTTAATGATGTATCGGATCATTAGAAATTGTCGCAGACCTGGCATGAGGAAAAATATCATGATAAGAGCAATCACATTGAGTCCAGCATAAAATCCAAACGCTAGATGATACCACGTTAGCAGTCGATCGAATATAAGAGGTCTTAACAAACATCCAACGCTACCAAAAACTGCGAGCATCCGGGGGAATGTTACAGACAAAACTGATGCCCAGAACAGACAAGTTGCTACAGCCCACGACCTGGAATACATCAAACGTAAGTCACTTTCAAATAAGATCAAGTATGAGATTGGATGGACATACATCCCCATTTCTCGATGAGTTAGCGGGAAAACCTCTGCAGAATATGTGAATGGCACCGGTCCTTCTCCCGGGGAGTAAAAAGCTGGAAATTATTCATAAAAACCCAAAAAATTCGAAAGCAGAAGAATATATTTACCAGCAAATAAGAAAATGAAGAACGCGATCAAGGGAACGCGAGCTGAGTTATCTATAGGGAGGTAAAAGCAAAAGCCTGCAGCTAAGAGTGTCCAAGCCATGTTGGGAAATGTGAATAACAGCAGATTACGACGTCCAAACGTATCGATAGTCTGATTGACATAAGCTGGGATATGGTATTGAAAACAGCGGACATACCCAGACAGCGGGGAATGCAAACAGCCAATTTATAAGACCAAAACCCCAGGATGCAAGTAAAGCGTCCCGTACACTATATCCTGCTTCGGCAAAGATTGTCGAGGAGTAAAAAGCAATTATGTTAATTCCACACATTTGTTGAGCGATCATTACGACCCAGCTAGCAAGTGTCGCTCGCCTGACACGAGGTATTGTGAATAGTTCAAAGAAACGGGAGAAATATGTAGAGCCTTTCAAAACAGTAAATTCTTCAACGAGTTGTCGATGAACGTAGAACAGGTCACGGGCAGCCTGAAGCTCGCTATTACGGAGGCGTATAAAAGATCGAAAGGCAGAATGGTATCTCCCTTTCTTCATGTACCATCTCGGAGATTCTGCAGATATACATGGTTAAAACTTGTGCAATAATTTCATCAGACAATGTACCTGGGCAAAAGTAGATTCCAATGACCAAAGGCACAGCGGGCAAAAAAGCTGAGCCCAATTGTAAACGCCATGCAATGTTTCCAACGTCATGGAGTATCAAATTGGCAGAAAACCCTAGTAGAATTCCGAAAGCAGTCTTGAAATGCTGTGAGAAGCATTTTTAAGCCGACAATGTAAAGTGATCGTACCCACAGCTGCCACGACATGACAAGGCCTCCTCGAATATTTGCTGGAACATTTTCGGCAGAAAAAACTGGCGATGTGGTAGCTTTTGGTCCCATCCCAAGACCAAGAAGCAAACGACAAACCTAGCTCGGTGTTGGCTTCGAAATAAGGTGATTAAAATGATCAAGGACTCACGAACAGTTGAGGCCATGTTTGCGCAAAACCTGATCCAATAACACTTGCTGTCGCAAAGATGCCGCAAAAGAACAATGTCCCCCTCCGACCTAAATAATGATTTAGAGGATCCGTAAGCCAACAACCAATCAAACATGAGGCAATATACGGCCTGTTAAAATGTCAATTTCCCCATTTATTCAATAAATACGTTCGTGCATACGCGGCATTTATGACGCCCACAATCCATTGATTTGTTTGAGCATTGGGGTCATTCGGGTCGGTACTAATGCCAAATTCTATTGGAAACGAAAGGTTTGCGCCATTTGAACCTGTCTGATCCCAACCTCTATAAGACAAAGTCAAACGTGATGAGAACCCTGAGAGAAGAAATACACAAACTGAACGGCAGCTGCTAAACTGCAGATGATAACTGTCAAATAAAGGTCTCGGGGTTGGCTCCATCGATCTGTTGGAAGGTCTCGACTTTGTAATGAAAAAATATAAAACATGACAAACGAGTTGTTTCTCGCCGTATAGTAGCTTTATCATCTTCACTCAATTCTGGGATACTCTCAAAACCTTCAGGATCCTGGGCCAAGAGAGCAGCTTTTTTGAACAGCTCTACTTTGTCTTCCATGTCCTTCTCGCGTACAAAATCCTCGACCTGCTGGAGGAGATCCTTGCGCGATATGCCATGCAGAGGGTTTTGAATCCTAAATAGAATTGGAGCGCAGTAAGTAAACTTGAACTTTGGAGAAGACAGAGAGACACTTCACACCTAGCTTGTACATTGTTGGCAAAATCAACATGCTGGGGTAGGCTCTCCTTTGCAAAGTTTCCCTGACTGTTGTCTTCTTTAGAGGACATGGTCATCGGTTAGGAAGTCTTGGGCTTCATTGATCTTTCTGCCTTAAATAAGCCTTCGACGTCTAGGCTATTGGCAAACAGATCAGGATCGGATACAGTCAGCCACCGCTTGCACATGGCACTAAATAGGAGCACAAGCAGTCTAGGAAAAATACCCGCAACCGAAGAATGTAAGGGTGATCATTTCTAGGAGCCGTGTGGGGTGAATATATGGAGCCAGCCTCCAGGATCGGTTGATCCAATGCAGGTACCCCGAAGTAAAAAGCCAAGTCACGGTGAAATGAGGTCACTCTCCTCGGGCGATGTGCTCGTGGGGGTGAATGACGTGAATTTAATGGTTTCAAGGTAAAAATTTTCACCCACTATTGTATGCAGCAGTCCGGCGATACAGCTGTCGTCTACACTCTGCACAGCCCTTTCAAGCTCAAACACCCTTATCAATTGCCTGGATCAACCTATACCTGTAGCATGCTTCCTAGTAAGCTTCTCACAAGGGATTCGTCAGTAAGACGGCCTTTCACTCGTTGTACACCGTTCTTGTGTAAGCTTCATTGATTTTGGAATCTGCGGCTGTAATCACTGATTTCCGAATACAAGCGGCGGATGTACGCTAACCCCCATAATTGGGTCACTTGACACATTGAGTTACCAAAATTGCCTCACTCTGATAAGCGGTCGCTTCAAAGCTGCTCTTTGTATAACGGACATCAAGGGGGGCGTCTGTATGTCCATGAAAAATGTCACATTTAGTTAGATCTAGTTTCTATGGGAAAGAAAAATTACAAATCCAGCTCGGCCTGGTGTGAATACAGATTTTATTCCAAGACTCTCGTCGGCTGAAAAGGAAGGGATGGCTTTAATCACAGTGTGCTCACGGAATCACGACTTGTTCGTTTTCCGTTTTTTTGCATCTCGAATTTCTTCTTTCCGCCCAGGAGCTTTACCGGCTCGCTTGTTATAAACGCGCTGCAAAGCGCTCTTCGTCTCTCCGTCAAGGAAAGAGTCTAGATCAAAGTAGTTTGCCGCAAACTCTATCAGCCTAGAAAAGAACAAGTTAGCAATAAACTTTTGATTAAGTTTGACCAGCTTATACCAATCTGGCTTGACTTCTGATACTGTCCGGATGTACGGCCGAGTAGTGAGCACGAACTCATTGAAAATAACCCAGTCGGGCTGCGTGTCTAAGCCACATGAAGGGTGTAAAGCCACGACCTAGGAAAGTTCATTGTTGCTATGGCGTTGTGGATATTATGAAGCACGATAAGGAACGCACTTGGTTATCTTTGACGGTCAAGTAGTTGCCCTTTTCACCTTCCTTGTGCGCAACTTGCATGAAGAAGCCACAGACAAGAGCCTGCCGGATGTTTTGGTAGAGCTTCTTCTCATCCGAGAGAGAGATAAGATCTACATCGAAACGCTCCATAGTTCTTTGCAATTGCGCTCGAACATTGTCAGCCTGCGCCAGCGCACGGGCGGACAAATAGTTCGTCCATGTCCAATTTTTATCGTGTTTATCTTTGTATAAAACGGTAAGATTCAGGTGTTTTTAACAAATAAGCAAAGTGTTCCGTACTATTCACATACTGATTATAGACGTTGAGCAATGTCAAGTGGTCGCCATCTGGAACAGTTAATAATGCTTTCGCAGCATCTGCCTCCCTACGCTGGTTATTGGGCCGAATCCATACGTTGGGAACTAAAGTGTACGATGAGAACAAAAATACAAAAGGATCGCGCTGAGATCCGTACCGGACATCATCGCAGTGATGGTTAGCATCTCATTACTGCATTTGAACTCTGGACTAACAATTAACATCTTCGCTAACTATATGGCAGAAAATGTTAGAGCTTCTTTGAAGGAGAAGGCAAATCAAGAAGCATCCTCACTTGCGGATCGAGAGGGAACTCTGCCATGATCGCCCCAAGTGGTGTCAAATTGCCATCGTCGTCGAGAGCGGCGAGATAGTTCAAAAGCTCTAAAGCACGCATAAGCGTTTCGGGAGCAGGAGCATCAACGTAATCGAATTTAACAAGGTCCTGTATCAAGAGTCAGATAAAATAGAGTTTCTTACCAAAAATGCGTACCTGAATACCCAGCTTGACTAGTTCCAATACCGTATTGCTTAGATTGCTTCTCAGAATTTCTGGATGTGTCTGTTCCTCCAGTTCTGACATGAAGTCCTTTTCCGTGTATAATCGAAAACATTTGCCTGGTCTTGTGCGTCCGGCGCGGCCAGCACGTTGCTGGGCTGATGCCTTAGATATAGGGCTAACCAACAAACTTTCAACGCGAATCCGCGGATTATAAACCTTTTGCTTAGAAAACCCAGGATCGACCACGTAAACAATACCGTCAATTGTTAAAGAAGTTTCAGCGATGTTTGTTGATACAACGATCTTACGGCCAGGAACGCCATCAGGCGTACGGGAAGAAGGAGCTGGATCGAATATCCGTTGCTGCTGTTGAGGAGGAAGAGAAGAGTACAACGGTATGCAGACAAGAGGACCAACGGAGTCCGGGTCCTGATTCACAAGGTCATCTGCTTCCAATTTTATTTTACGGCAAGCGTCCTCGATTTCCTCCTCCCCAGTAAGAAATAAAAGTATATCTCCAGGGTCTTCTGCGCGGTGAATCATGAGTACGGTGCGAATGGCCGCCTCTACGTAGTCGGGTTCTGGCTCCTGTGTGTAAAATACCTCAACAGGGTGAGTTCGGCCAGGTACCTTGAACAGCGGGGCAGCAGTATCAGAGCGAAGGCCGAAATACTTTTGGAATTTAAGGGCGTCAAGAGTAGCAGACATGACAATGATTTTCAAATCTGCTCGTTGCTTGGCAATGCCTTTTAATAAACCCATGAGAATATCAGTGGCAAGAGTACGTTCATGTGCTTCGTCGAGGATGATAGTCGAATAGCGCTCAAGACTGGGATCATTCATCGCCTCGCGCAGAAGCATACCATCTGTCATGTACTTCAAGAATGTCGTTCCTGGCTCTGTCATGTCTTCGAAACGAATTGAATAACCGACATGACGCCCAAGTTGCACTTAACAAAGCCTGTAAGTCAGTGCGAAAAGTCAAGAAGGACATACGCATACCATCCATCTCGTCAGCAACGCGCTTTGCCACAGACATGGCTGCAACCCGTCTTGGCTGAGTGCAGGCTACTAGTTTACCCTTCAAATGAGGCAAATCTGAATATGCGACAAACTGAGGGATTCTAGATAGATAAGACAATTAACCAAATATTGCAAGATATTATAATCGCTTTACATACTGCGTAGTTTTGCCCGAACCTGTTTCTCCAACCATGACAATCACTTGATTTTCAGTGAACTGTGCAACGAACGCATCAGCTTTCATGATTCTGAGCTCATCATGAGAATGGAAGTGTGACGAAGAGGAGGGTGGACCCATCCCTATAGATAGTAGAGCTCAAAACCCTCCTCAAGTCGAAAAACACTTCTAATACATACCATTTTAAGAAACTCATTCATCTGGGCATAGACCGGGAGCTTTTTCCGTGCTTCCAAGATTTTCTTGTATTGAGTTGAATGAGGTTGTTTCGTAAATGGGTTGACGTCTCCTTCCTTGTAAATATCTGAGATAATTATCTCTTTGAAGATATGGATACATACCAATACTTTTCGCACTTGATCTCCTTTTACATGTCGCGGCAAAAAGCCAAAAAGAGGGTCCTTGACAACTGTATTAGAGCCAGAGGGTCCTACTCCTCTTTGAGACGGCGGAAGATGCGCAAGGTAAGGATTATCTCGAGGTGTTCCAGACATAGGTAGAGCAAACTGACTTTCTTAGTTTCTATGATCTAAAGGGCAGCTCGACGAAAAACTCTTTCAACTTAGAAATATCACGTGCCGCAGTGACTCAAAATATTCCGATTTATTTTAATATTTATCCGTCGATATTCTTTCAAAATAACAAGTTGTGCGCATATGGGTATACTTATGGACCAGGAGTACTGTAACTCAAATCCCTGTGAAAACACCGCCAGCGAAGGGGAATCATATTAGTTTTCTGTAATCGATCCTGCAGTGAATCAAGTAACGCTCCGAGTCGCTTAGAAGTAAAAACTCTCATTAAACCAACCGACAAGGCAAGAATTCAATGCGGCTCTTCTGAAGAAGTTCAAGTTTAAGCAGTTTCCGCAACGCGTACGCACTGTCACTGGCGTGTCCCCCTAGAGGCGGAAAAACATGTGAGCACCAAGGTGTTCCTATAATTGCATCGAGCCAAATAAATAAGAAGCTCGTTCACTCAGAATGACTATTCAGGTATGCAGACTCGGATCAGCCGCCAAGCCTCCATCATGTTGACCGCTTGAGATTTTTGGTACTGGACCGGCTTCAAGTTAAGTAAAAAAAGCACACTCGTTTGAAAATCCAAGAGCAAACCATCGTGTAACAGAATTTAAGCTCCAATCTATAAATAATGCTCTCTAAGTTACAGAGACTTATTTCGGACATACCCAACGAAATTTTGTTCCGAATCTCGCTGTTTCATCGTCCACCTTTGCCGGAGCCACGACCACGGGAGGGCAAAAAGATACCGGAAGAGGTATGGGGAGCGGTTCATCATCTAATGACGGGCCAACCCCGTGTATCTTTAGGTGACGCTTGGCATTCGATTCCACCGAGAACGACTTATCACATCCGGGGTGCGTACAATGAAAAGCTAATACAAAATGTAAGTCATTCAAAAATTGAGTGATGATCAAAGAGAAGCTCACGTCGTGAGTTAGTATGGATATTCATGTGCGTATGCAGCGCGCTGGGGCTGTCAGACGGATTAATCAAGTTCAAATTTTCGCTGAATTACATTTTTTTACCGTTTGAATTGTTTGCTACAAACCTTGCATTTGTGATGCTTGGTTTTAAGTTTTCCATGCTCACTTCTAGAGCTCTATATAACATGCCTCAATCAAAAGAGACTGAAAAGGTAGGGTTAATTTACGGTCTGTGATTTTTTCAGGCTTGGTGACTCGGACGAGGGAGGTTGTGCATCACGGGATGGCGTCGCCTCTCGCTCTTCCAATTCGACAATACTGTCATCGTCGACACAAACATCTGCCTTCTCTTCTAATTTACATCGCCAATTTAGGTGGTCAAAGCGGACGCCCCGCGGGCTTTTATGCGTTCCATGATCACCGAAAGGTGTGGGGGATTTTTCTATGAAAGTAGTGAGGCTGCCAGAATCCGTTTATTTTGCTTCGAAGACCACACCATCCAAATAACGTTCTCCGGACTCAGGCCGCGTGCGTTGAAAAGATTCTGGAAAATTAAGCTGATGAGGCATTTTATTTTTCTTTGACGAGGTGTCGAGAAATACTGTAACATGCTAACGAAACGCACTGTCAACTTTGCTGCTAGTGCAATCATGACAGGTTGGCTACGTCACTGTAACCTGACTCGCGGGATAATTTGTTGGAGTATATCGCCTGTGTAAACATACACCTGAATTCGTAATTAGTGACGAGAACTACTATGATACAAATATGTATGGATCATCATATCGGCGCCAACAGCTTCGCAAGGCTCTCCGCCTCTTGTTCAGACATCTTGAGCTCATTCATAAGTGCATGAACACCACTCCCCTTAACCGTGATGATATCCCTATGCACGACGTCATCTCTACACCACTTGGTCTCAACCCACTCATGAGTGACCTGTTTAAACCATTCCACAGGCGAAACCCGCAACGGCACCCGCAAATACAACCTGCATATCAAATCACTCAACTTGACCTGCGAAGCCTCGTATTCCTCATCGTACACATGGAACCCGCCTCGCCGCTCCTTGCCCCGCGTCGCCGTGATACACGCAACGCCAGTCGGAATCATAGAGTGTCCGTCAAACACATACTTGTTCCTAGGCCACCAGTCGTCCATCACCTTCTCCTGCTCCAGACCCGTGATGGCCATAAGAATCGGCACTCGGCTTTGGCAGACAATCTCATAAAACAACTTCCAATTCTTACTCGCGTTCCGCAGGCGGCCGCGGACGCAAAAGATGATGAGGCACAGGCCATCTTCAAGACGTCGAAGGAGCTGGTATAGCTTGACGATAGACTCTGTTTTGGGAACGCGCCCGCCTTCGCCTTCGTCCAACCCGGCAGTATCGTGTAATACGAACCACGTCCCGCCAATTTGTACATTGTAAGGTGTGCTTTGGAAGGTACACCCAACGATGCCGCTAGACATGGCAGCTGGGTTATTCTTCGCGAACATATTAACGACTGAGCTTTTGCCCGCCCCGGACTCGCCAAAGATGATGATGTTGTTTGCAGGCATATTGACACTTTACACGAATACTCCTAGTCAGTGCACGATAGAAAAAAAAGGTCGAAGTTAGAAAAACGCACGGTGGTATTTTCTCTTCGGGCGACCGATAATGCGACGCAGTTGTTGCCGTTGGATTTTTAAAGCAAAAGTATTAAATCGCCTCTGCACGACTTAACCTCGTTGCATGGAAAGTTCTCAGCGCTCACACCCAACCTTGCTGTTAACCTGCGGAAGAAAAGAGGGTCGCTTCTTTGAGCTTGACATTCTATTCTATCTTCGCCGCAGCGGGCACCATGTAACCTTCTTCCACCCTCACCGAACGTGCCTGCACGTAACTTTAACTGACATATATCCATCCGCAGCGCAACTATCCCACATATAGCTTCAGCATCTAGATTTTCACAACAAGACACCGTCGACTTTCTGTTTCGAACACGCCATAGCTTCAAAACACACCCAGAGATAGGGCTGGGGCGCATATTCGAAGTAACGGAAGAGTGGTGGCGATTACGTATGGTGCTGTGCATTTGTGCGAGGAAGTTGAAATGCATTCAGTCTCCATCGACTTTCTGCTTGGAACACGCCGTGGCTCCATAGCACACCCAAGGCTATGGCTAGGGCGCGTATTAGAAGTGATGCACACCACGCCGGAAACACATGGTATGGTGTATCTGAGCGAAAAAGTTGAAAAGTGGCTGCGTTCAGGTCTTCTTCACAGCCCACATCGCCTGGTCTGTCCAATCCAGCTTTTTAGGTCAGTTCGAATCGAGTCCGATGTAATTGGCTGAACTGACAACCCGAGTAGAAAATGACACAACTGAAAGATAATGCGGGTCCCCACCAAGAAATATACACCAATCAGGGCCTACCAGGCTCGATGCGAGTACGCGATGGCGTGAAACTCGGCACTGCGACCGACATGACAGGCTCGATGCCAGTACGCGATGGCGTGCAACTCGGCACTGCGACCGACAGGACAGGATCCATGCCAGTACGCGATGGCGTGAAGCTCGGCACTGCGACCGACAGGACAGCATCTATGCCCAACGTCTTACTGTTTGGAGAGACAGGAAACGGAAAAAGCTCATTGATCAACATGCTTGCGGGGAGCGAAATCGCGGCGACCTCGAGCGACGCACTCGGTTGCACATTTGGCAGCCACCCATACCAGCTTGACATAAACGGCAAACTGTACCAGTTCTGGGACACATCCGGGCTGAACGAAGGAGAACAAGGGACGGTTCCGGTCGAGAAAGCACTGGACAACCTGCGTGACCTCGTTTTCAACCTGAAAGACGGGATTAGTCTTTTAGTGTATTGTATCCGCGGTTCTCGTTATCGCGACATCTTGAAGGTCAACTATGACCTGTTCTCCAGAATCATATGCCAAGAAAAAGTCCCCGTGGTCGTAGTCGTTACCGGACTGGAAAACGAGTCACCCGAGATGGAGTCATGGTGGACGACAAACTGCGTAGAGCTAGAGAAGTATGGTTTGGTATTCTCCGGCCACGCTTGCGTGACAACTTCGAGGGGAAAGCAAATCAAGTCTGGAGAGTACATGTTTGAAGAAGAATATACGCACTCGAAGGATGTGACCCAGCGACTGATTGAGGAATGCTGCTCGTTGGAACCATGGTCAGTCAGCAATGAGCAATGGCTGGCAAATATCACGAAAGCGATTGCGCGTTATTACGACGTACACAACGGAGTCCGCGAGGGAAGTACAGAAAGAGTAGTGGAGGATGCGCAACGGAGCGGGAGGACAAACGACGCCGGATACGCCGTGCATATACTGAAGACGCTCCTAAAGATGTGCTTCGGCGCATTCCGATTACTCGCCGATCCACCAAACAGCGCGCAAAGGAGAGAATCGCCATCAGTCGTATCCCAGTCGCAACGACGCGGTGCAGGTCGTGGCCATGGTTTTGTTTGAGAAATATTAGATATTAACACGTGACTGACGTAATTTACGTTTGAATTCATGACGTCAACCACCTCCTCTTGCCTTCTGAGACTACCAGCCCCTAGAAATGAACATGGACACCAATACTACGCCTCATGATCAAGCTGGATCGGATGATATGCAAGTCGACAGTCAGGCTGATGTAGCAGATTCCTCTATGTCAAGCGATGCAAGTGCTACTGCCAAACAAGCTCGCAATGACGAGGACCCGAGGGTAAACGACATCATTTCTAAAACAGAAGGACTTTTACTACATATTGTCGAGTGCCCCCGCGACCTTGCTGAACTTCGTCTTGCAGTTGGTGTTACTGTAGCTGCACCGGCCTACGCTAAAACTGGTCGGATCAAGACTTTAACTGATGGGACCTCGGTGATGGAAAGCATAAGGCAATTGTCAGAAAAAGATTTCGGTGATATTATAAAATTATGGAATGAGGGGAATTATGCTGCAGTCGTTTACAGTGGTATGAACTTGGCTTTGTACCCACAAATCATTGTTGACGGTATATTTCAGAACAAATTCATCTTTACGAATCCACTAATTCAAAAGAGCAACGTCATGAGCGTAAGGTTTTATCTCTTGGTCCAATCGTCAACTAATTCTTCTTCAGTCGCCCAACGTATGGCACTGAATGTTTCTCTATCTTGTCACTGACGTCTATCTAGTGCTTTCAAGAGGCTGGAAAGGCGAATATCGTGGACAGGGACACGAGGCACTGCTCGATGCAGCTCATAAAGTTTCGGCTGACAAAAAAATGTACCATGATGTGCTCCCTATCATCCAGTCGTCAGGGACTGGCAAGTCACGGTTAGTAGACTACTTTGCAACATTCCATGTCACATTTCCTCTTTGTCTTCGTGAATCTTCGCTGGATCCTTCTCAAGGTATGAATTCATATGCTCACAATGGTGTACAAAAAATGACTGAGATTTGGTCAGGATATCCTCTGGCCGATGAAGCCCCGCGTGATTATTTGACCAGCGGAGGGAATCGTGGTAAACGCGTGGCATCGTTTTTGTCTGCTTTGTTTGACACTGCGTCTGGGGAAGAAGGGCTTGTGGGTCGCAGCGACGTGTTACCGTCCATGGAACATCTTGCTCTTCGGTGGCACAAATTCTTCGACGTTGAGGAGGAGGATCGAAGGGTTTTTTATGAAAAAGTTGTTGAGCGCGCGAGATTGCTTTATCGGTCCCCTGCCGAGATCAACATTTCGAACGTTGTCGTTGCGTTGGATTGTCTCGAGAAAAAAATTCACAATTGTTATCCAAACTGGACAAAGGAGCCTTGGATTTTTTGGGCGGTTGATGAAGTCCACACCCTGGTGAAGCATGGCGATAGCATATCGATGAATGATACTAGCGGCATGCCAAAGTCGGTTCTATCGACTTTAGGTTCTCTCCTTGCTGATCTTAAAGTTCGCAAGCGAAAAACTCATTTTTTCACTTTTTTCTTATCGACAACTAGCACCCTTTTCACCATTGCACCGCCGCGTCCATGGACTAGCTCGGCCAGAGCTACCTCGG